>MWSQ01005565.1:0-94538 GCA_002116395.1 Ramularia endophylla | reverse complement strand
GTTTTACGTATAAGCTTTCGCTACTATATAACGCGTATTATAGCTTTAGACGCCCGAACACCGTATTAAACACGCGAATTAGGGAAAACAAACCAAATAGCGTTGTTTAGGGCATTAATATGTATACTTTGTACTCTTAGAAATTTAATTAAAGGCGTATAGGGATAAAATCGATAAATAGGCTAGTATGTAAAGCTACGTAGCATACTTATACTAATTTTGCGGTAGAGCTGCGTAACACTACGTAAATCCCTAGTTGCGCCCTTAGACTACCGTATAAAGGTGCCACGCGAAGCGATATAATTAGTCACCGAAGCGAGGTGGTCTGTGCATCTGAGACTACCACTTCCTTCCTCGTGCCACCTCACAGGGCACATGGGGGCCGCGTATTGAAGTCGGATCCTTCGAAGGATTCTTAAACTTCTGTGCCGCAACAGTCGATCTCTCATCCCCCTCAGCTGGTCGTCGAGGCGCATTCCGCTCTCGCAAGTACGAATATACTCATAGGTTACACGCCTTGCTACAGCTTCTTCGTGCATGCGAGAGATCTTACTGCGAGGTTCTCAATCTTTTGCTCTCACATCCTTTTCTCTCAAATTCTAGCACTTGAAAAGAGACGGAATGGTCTCATATTTGGGCCATGGCATTACCTTTCCGGTCGCGGACGCCGGCGACATCGAGGCGTCCGGAATCGCCTTCATTGTCGTTACAACGATCCTGATCCTACTACGATGTTTCTCTCTGGTCTTTCGAAAAACTGCTCTAGGTTTGGCTGATATCTTCGCGCTCGCCTCATGGCTGGTCGTTGTCGGCATGGGGTCCGTCTTCATCTGGAGTGCGGAACGAGGAGGCCTGGGCTGGCCTACACCGACCGGCGAGCCCCCTTTGACAGAGGCGCACATTACCGACTATCAAAAACTAATCCTGCAGAGCGAGTACGTCTTTTGCATCTTGATGGTCGTCGCTCTAGGCACCACCAAACTCAGCATCTTGTTCTTCTTTCGTAGCATCTTTCTAGCTCATCGACGAAACTTCTGGGATCATTTGACTCGAGCGCTTCTCATGCTCGTTGCTCTGTGGACAGTTGCTTTCACCCTAGCCTTCGCGTTGGAATGTGGTGGCTATGCGAATACTTTTTGGCAGCCGCTCGAGACGAGGACGCAGCATTGCCTCCCCATCAACGGTGGCATATCTTCCATCGAAAAGGCATGCGGTATAACCGATTTACTCCTGGACTTTTGTTGCATCGCATTACCATTTCCTATCGTAAGTTTGCGCCCCGGCGCCCGGCAATTCGTTGACGCAGCCTGACATGAATGCTTCTTCCTAGATTTGGCGATTACACCTTCAACTGAGCCGAAAGTTGAGCATTACCGGTATCTTCCTAGTTGGTCTGATGACAATTGCCGCCGGGGTTGCGCGCCTTGTCATCTGGATTGAAGTGCTAAACACAGCTTCCGATCCGACTGAGGATGTGAACTTGGCCGTTGCCATGTCACTGTACTGGGGCATGATCGAAACCGGGCTGGGTTTCATCGCGTCGCAATTGCCTGCCCTTGGCACCTATCTCAACAAAGCCACTCACCGTCAAATTGCGGAAACGCTGCGATATGCTGCAAGCGTTATTAGCCTTCGTTCATTCAGCGGCAATCGCAGCCTTAACAGGAATGCCGAAGACCGCGAGCAGCTTAGTGATTCGGATGGAAAGACCTTCAACATTGCTTTGCAAGAGCATCAGTCGAAACCCACTCGCCAGGATTCCGAAGAGACAGCGAGCGATGGCCACCAAGAACGTCTTGATTGATCCATTACTCAGCCGCAGATGAAGGGTTTCTTATGATCGCTTCTTTTACCTGTCCAAGTTTGTCAGCAAATCATGCTTATGTCTCGAGAGCTATATATCCTCACAAAGTTGCCCAAGCGTGCGTGCGGAGCACGGCAAAGCCATTCAACACGGCAAGGGCGGAGCAGGAAGCTTGGAGGTGAACTGGAGCGGGGATAAGATGGTAAAGCAGTAGGATCGTTGCAGCTCTTAAAAGTCTGACTGAGCCCATTACCGCATGTTGTCTTTTGACGACGGCTCTTGAAGGCTGGAGCATATCTTCGTTTTCGAAAGGAGGTGAGGAGATATTCGAGGTAAGGGTTCCAAGGGTTCGAAGCTCTGTCTTGCCAAGCAAATTCCGGTATGAAAAGTACGCACGCGCATCTTGGAATTTCACACGCGGCGAATTGAAATGTGATGTACCTGCTTAGCGTGGTTTCGGGTGAATGCTCGACTTTTTGCAGCATGACCAAACACTGTACGTTACATATCTTATGATCTCAACTAGTAGTAAAGTCGCAGTAAGGCTAGGAATTACACTGGTGTACAGTAGTCTGTAGTCTATGATTGGGCAGCAGATTAGACCAAAAAGATCAAAAGTATGGCCCATACGCTTGGTATGGTTTAACGTACGCTCTACAGCAAGTCAGATTACTTTTCCTTCAACAGCTGCACAGCAGGGACACCTACGGAGACAGGATTCGAACCTGCGCGCCCTAGGGCATCAGATATCTGAAAGAGGTGATTCAAGTCTGACTCGTTAACCACTCCGACACTCCAGCTTCTTCAGTAGTTTTCATCACGAGTTGATGTAGCTATATAGATAGTGTGATACCCGAGCCCCCGAGCGCCTGTGGCTCTCTTCGAGTCCATCTGAGCAACTCTCATTTCCATTTCTGCCACGCACAGCCCCAGCAAGCTACGAGCTACTCAGCAACAGCAATTCGTCGTCTGGAAGGGTGATCAATGCTGTTGAATGACGGTATAGAAGCAGAGTCTTCATATTTCTCATTGCCATTGTGCTTACAATCTTTCGTTTTGATACCAGGAATCTAAGATCATCATTGCCTTTCTTATCTCGTTCTATGAAAGCTACACAACAGTAGCAGATGTAGGCTATTGACAAACAGCTCTTTCGATGTAGATCTCTTCAAACGTGCTCAAGGAACGATCTTCCCTCGACTCACTTTTAACAGATGAAGATGAGGACATCCCGTTCAAAAGCAGACAGGACCATCGACACATCCTCAAACCACAAAGACTATAGGACGAGGGTTGCGAACTCCACAGAGGCCAAGCCAAGTAACGAGAGCTGACATGTAAGCTGGAGATCCATATTATTCCGATGGGCATGCTACTCTTCCTTTTGTCCTTTCAATGCATCAATCCAAGATATTTACCATCCTGTCTGTGCGTCAGTATTAACAGCGCACGACTCTATGGGCTTAAGAACAACCCGAGTCCTCTAGCAGATCGACACCAAACAGCAGTCTTCCTTCTCTTCATCGTGAACGCCCCGAATGAGCTTCCTTCGAACCTCATCGTCAGGAATGACGCTCGACCAAGTCACTGGGTTGCGTTCACCGCTGCGTCATTATGAATCGTTGCAACTTTGACATACATCGTTACAAACCATGCTGGATCGTCGGTCTGTAGACTCACACTTGGCCTTCTGATACTGGCTTATTCCCAAGATGTGTGATACATCTGACCTTCTCCTATGCCAAGAAAGGATGGCTCACAGAATTGGCGTAGTCTTCGTCTCAGCAGCTCTCACTAGAGCAGGTAGAGGTCTGCTTGCGTATGGTGGATGTTTCTTGGACGGACTCGCCGGGAGTTGTACGATGATCGTTGAAAGCATTCCTCCGTTCAATTTGAGCATTTCTCTTGTGACTTTTGACAGACGAGCCTGAATTTGCTTATTCTCTCGATGACGAGGATAAAGGTATAGAACAGCGCTATCCAACGAGACCTGACGAAAGGGGAACTTGTAACTGTTGAAGACGAGCATCCATGACTCGTTCTCGCGGCATGGTACGTCCATCTGAAAGGGTCTATCGTCATATTACTCTGTCGGTTTGGCATTCACTGCTCGTCCAAAGCGTCTCTCTTCATTTACAGCTTTCATGTTCTCCACGAAATTGGCACGAAAATGGCACCATTGCTCGGTGTCAGGCTTCCAGGAATCAAAGTCGTCCAAAGTTCCGGCTGAAACGCTCACGATTTCGTCCCAAAGAGGAGTGCGAGCGAACAAGAAGGTTCCGCATATACTGCAGAAAATACGCTTGAGATGTGTGCCAGAGTCTACGGCATTGTCGATGTAGGTTTTCTGTAAGTCTGCGCCCTCGATGATGTTCAATCCCTGCCATAAATCAGTAGCAGAACAAGAAAATGTGAGCAGCAGAGCGCACTCCCGGGTCCTTGCATATGGATGCAGTCAAAAATGCAGTTCCCGTTGCTCTTCGACAGTTGACGCAGTGACAGACTGGGATGGGAGGTGTCAGCCTGCATGCACTCACTTCGTAATCATGGGGACATTAACTTGTATTATACAGCGGGGTCGCAGTATCGCCATTCAGCTCATACTTGATCTGTCCGCATAAGCAGCGACCAGTTTTGATGGTAGGAGAACTCATCTTGACATCTGAATGATGTGCTGCTCAGGAGAGAAACGATCCATCAAGGTTGACCCTTCACCGCATCAAAGTTCATCCCGGCAAAACGGTCCGAGGCAGAGCGGGCCTTCCTTGTCTCACAGACAACCACGAGACTACAAGGCATCTCAAAGGAGGACATGCCATTCGACTCATCAACAGTAATCATCCTCGACCACCGACTTGAAAGCAGCGTGGTAAGCAGGGTGGACCGCGTGCTCGCGCGACAGTTGCAGTGCAATCACGATCTCCATCAGCAGCGGTAAGAGGGCGGCAAAGTCGCTTCTTCGGTGCTTCCTCTGCTCTCGACACCGCCAGTCGATGGAGCACCCCACGTTTCACAACACATCGTAGGGACATCCGCTTGGCGAGGAACTGAACGACTGTGCGACATTGGGCGCTTTTTCAGCTCATCACAATCAAGCATTTCAACCGCCTCGCATCTCCAACCACGACAGATGAGCAACTCACAGATGAGCAACCCACAGCGCATGGCGGTCGTCTACCAGCGTTTGCCTACCGGCCCCACAGCAACATCAATACCCTTGGCGAGCAAACGAGCCATTCCTGCATATTGGTCCGGGCCGCCCACTCACAGAAGTCTCCCGCTGCTTAGCTGCATGATCTTGGACGTGGCAGCCTCTTATTCCCAGTGTCCATGTGTTTATTGACCAGTAGGCAGAAGTGCCTCACGAGCTAGACACCTCTATCCTCGATTCGCCAGATGTGTTGTTTGCAGCCTTGCAGCAGTACGCCTCTTCCAAACAAAGTCGCAGGCGTTGAGCCAGAACTGTTATAGCACGGCCGAGCTACTCTTCGCGCTCACATCACCCGGTCATACCCGCCAATGACTTCCACACCGACCAAGGAACCCGCGTAGGCTTACGGAGATGGCCTGTATGCGGCCATGTCAGCACTTCTTCATCTCCTTGACTGTTTCAGCACTCCTACCTGTCCTAGCGAGCAGATCCATTCACACTTTCTATTTCACAACACCTCGCTTTCTGCAAGAATACCCGCTGTCATACACGGATAATATCCCCGAGCGAACCTTCTTCATACTTTCGGTCAAACCGTCATACGTCAAGCGTTCACAACTCCAGTTGCTTCCACACTGTCGTCTCAAGAACCTTATACTTTACTCTTAATTGAATATCAATACCATGCCGGTATCACATCTTGGACTTACTGTATCTCACATTCCATCAGCAACATCATTCTACCTGGCCGCTTTGCAACCACTCGGCTATCGCTTCATTGGACATCAAGGCAACTCGATAGGTTTTGGTGTTAATTCTGCGGATTTCTTCCTCACACAGTCACCGATAGGGTATGTCAATACATATGTTGTTGTTTGACTTTGTCTGACCAAGGCACAGTGCTCGGATCTCGCCTAATCACATTGCTTTCTTGGCCGAGGACCGTATGGTAGTTCGTGAGTGCTATACAGCGGCATTGAATGCCGGTGGGCACCCTAGCGGTTCCCCCAACTACCGGAACGAAGACTGTTCGTGCTTTAATGCAGCGGTGGAGGACCTTGACGGTAACACAGTCGAATTTATCTTCCGCCAGCCTCATGGCGATGGCGGCTGCTGTGGCGAGGCAGCTCTAGAGTCGGAGCGAGGCAGCGTGAGAGCTGAAGAAGATGCCGAAGACGCTGCTCAGGACGATACCCGCTCTGTTGCTCAGGCAGTGCACTCTCAACCATCAAAGCAATCCCGCGGGAAGTCATCCATGCAGACTGCACTCGATCTGGCCTCAACAACATCCAAATCATCAAGGTCAGATACACCGAGTCAAGGCGCAGCATCCACAAAGTCGAATTTTCCGACGAGAACATTGGTTGGGACTGCCCTTGGCGCTGCTGCCGGTGCCGCTCTTCTGTATGCTATGGGCAGGGCTGAGAGGGCAAATGCGAAGGAGGAAGCGGACCATTTTGCTTACATGGATTCGAAACGGAGGTCAAGATCAGAGACCAGGAAAGCACCCGAAGAGAGCAAGTCAATGCCACCGCCGCCTCCCAAGTCTCGATCAATGGCCCGTTCCGCCGCACCGGTCGCACACCCAGTACCACTGAGTGTTAGGGAGAGCCGACCAGTAGCCCACTCTGTGGCGCCTGTTGCATACCCAGCACCACCAAGTGTCAGAGAGACTCGAAAGTTTCACAGAAATTTTAGTACCACAGAGTCAGCATTCAGTACTCGCCGTCCGGTACCAAACACTACCCAAGCCATGAGAATGCTAGAGGCAACGGGCAACAATGAAGACGCAGATATCCAAGAAGCTCTAGGTCGTCACAACTCCCTCCGAGCAATGCCAACCCGCAGCAGAACTCAAGATGACTATGTGTACGCCCCGGCTTCTCAAGCGGGTCGCAGTGAACACCAAGGCGAGAGTCGATTCAGCACGATACCAGTGGAAACGCACGAGCCTCTGCAATACCTGTTGGAAGGACCAAAGAGTACAGCCTCTAGACATGGTACATCCCGACCAGAGCCTCAAGCAAGATCTGCCTCTCACTCATCTCGCCACCGTCGTGTCAGCCATGACGACACCCAGCTCCGTCGAAACGACAGCGGTGTGAGTGTACACTCGTCATCCCGTTCACGCCATCATCACCGGGAGCGAGGCAGCGATGCTGGTCGCAGGTCTTCAGCTGGAACCCTCAAACCCAGTCGTCGGGATTCTGCACAACATGAGCCACTTCCTTCATCGTCCAAAGCTGCCTCCAAGGCCCCAAGCCTCCTGATCGAGACCGCCGCATACTATCCGGCCGCAATTTCACTTCCAGCCTCCGTAGCATCGACCAGACTTCCCTCTCACGTGGGGAGGACTCCTGCCGCCCTACCACCAATTCACCACAGTGAGCAAAGCTGGGAGGAGTTCACGGCAGGAGAGGAAAGTGATGGCCTAGGCGACATCAAGACCGTGGTTCCAGATGATAGCATCTCGTGCATTGATCTCTCCAAAAGGAGACGTCGACGGACTAGCCGGCAGGTTGGAGAGAGCAGTGAGAGCGGGAGAAGTCATCATGGGAAGCATAAGTCTTCACGTCATAGTTCGAGGAGGTCCGAGGCGAGTGAGAGTACAGTGAAGCCGATGAAGAGAGGATTGGAGAAAGAAGCGAAGATTGGCGAGCGGAGTATCTTTGGCTTTTGAAAAGTTGCAACAGGTGTCGTTGGAGTACAGGACGAGAGGTCTTTTTAATGGTGTTGTATCTGCTCTCCATCACTCTGGATTCGAGAACTTGCGGCTCTGATATGGCACGCAATCAATGTTGCCTCTGACTCGTACAACCTCAGCACAGATTCCGTCTTGCGGCCTCAGTTTCTGGTGACGTTTTGCCATTCCAGGCCAACTTCCTAATTGTTTCTCCCTCGCCAAAGCCCAGCATCTCCATTTCCCCAAGCGGCATAACCTCAGTGGCAGTCTGCCACCTCAATGATGAGCCAACGTGGCTCATATGGTTTCATCAAATCATATCCATATCTTGGTGTCATCATCCTTCGAATCTCCTACGACCTCCACTTCCCAAAACAACAACCTCAGTTCCCACCATTCCTCCTCCGCCCTCAACATCCCTCAGCATTCCTCTCGCCTCTTCCATGCCACACACCCGACTCTGTACCAGTCTTGTCCCCAGTCCACTAACGTCCTTGACCTCGTCATGCGCTCCAATCCAATACTTTGCACCAAATGCTTTTGCGACACCTACTGCTCCGGGAGCTCCATCACAAACCCGGCCACCCATGTACCAGGGGTTGATCTCAGTATTCAAACTATGAAACAACGCAGTGACGGGCAAGGCGCGAAGAGGAGCGAGGTGCTGTTCGATGTACGGTTCGAGTGAGGGGCATGAGGTCCCATGTGGAGTGTACAAGACGGAGAGGACTTTTTCGTAGTTGGCACGACGGTTCGTCTTTGAGTGGCTCGTACTGGGCCGGTCGCTGTCTGGAGTGCGTGGCATTGTTGCCTCGCTAGGAGCTATAGAGTTGGAGAGAGGTGAAGGCTGATTCGGCGAGTTTTTGGTAACGGGTGATTTGGCAGTCTTCTTATGTAGCGACATCATCGTCATGTCTGCTAGGTTAACGGTGCTGCCATCGGCAGCTGTGAGGAGGGTCCCTGGCGGACAATATGTGATACCGATAGCATTGTGTACGCCTGCGATATCTCGTTTCTGAGCGATGTTTGCAATTGTGATCTCTCCTTCGGCACTCGAAGAGGAGTAGGGTTCGATTGCAATGCGTAGAATTGTTCCGCCCTTGGCTTTGCTGTATGGCTTCATTATACGCAGAATCGGGTTCTCAAAGTACTTCCAGGATTGGATCATCTTTGCGGCTCTGGGAGCAGCAACGATCTTGATGTTGGTATCTCTTGGCAGCGAACATAGCGTGGCCTTGTGACAGTGATCTGACAATCCCTGGCTGATAATGATCAGGTCTATTGTTGATGCAATGCCGGCCAAAGACTTTATACTTGAGGGCGTTGTGTGGTGAGTGTTGGCAAATCTAGGATGAAAGATTGTGGACTCGCCATCGAGCCAGGGATCGACGAGTATGGTAAAAGTTCCGGGGAACTTGTCTTTGTGTGCGGGTGGAGCAAAGGGCGGCGCGAAGGTCATGAGAAATGTGCTGTCCGCGTTGAGCTGCTCTACAGTAAGAGACATGTTGGTGGTCGTCCGCGAGAAGAAGTCCTCGCGTATCTCTCTCCGTCAATTCACGGCTGAAGTACAGCGTCGTCGTCGTCCAAAACCTTTGGTATATTCCTTCTTAACATGATGTCGGAGCAGTGGTGGAAGCAGTGGTGGTTTGCTGCGGAGATGCAATGCAGTTGGTCATCCTCCGTGAAACACGAACGAGGCGGTGCGTGTATTGGCATTGAAGGGAAGAGCAAGTCTATAGGCAGGCAACCGGACGCGATGGCACATGCGTTGGAGGAGTTGATACGACAAACAAGCATCGAAACCGCATCGTCACTTCGGCTGGACTGGCCCAGCCTGCCAGACTTGGCCCAGCAGAGCAAGCCGAGTCGAACGGCGAAAACGGGTGCCGGATGCGGTCCCGACCGCCGGAAGGCTGTGAGCTGAAAGTGAAAGTGAAAGTGAAAGATTTGAACTTTGATCGTGGGAGGAGCGTTGAGCACAGTCTCCAAGCTGATCAAGGAGGTGGCCAGACTGGCAATCTTCAAGCTGTTACCTTAGTCGAGGTACCCTACCTTCATCAGCACCATCGATGCATCCATCAACATCACACCAACAACATGGATGTCATCAACAACAACATGTCGAGAAAGCGGTCATTTCGATGAGACGCTGGCTCCAAGCGACACCACGGACCAGACGCTCTCAAAACCCGGGTGAATGCGATCGCGCCCACCAATGGCGTGCCGTCTTCACACGCAACGTGAGCCGAGCAGAGAGGCCTTTGCGAGCGTCTCAACATCGGTGTCATGCTGTTTGACATGCGAAGGCTGGGGCTGTTGATGCGTGTCGTCGTGTTTGGCAGGTCTGTCAGCTGTCACTCATGCTGTCTAGACCATCCCGCCAGAAGCAGAGAGGCGCAGACATCGCAAGGGAGAGGCGAGGCGAGACAGGACGAGCCCACGGAGAACATCCAACTCAACCAGCGAAAACAGGACTAGTCCGAGTTAGGACAGATACCGCAATAACTGAAAGAAAATTACCCCTCGTCTCGCCGTTCCCTCGCTCATCGTCAGTGGTGAGGGGCCCTATCTGCGCCCACTCACAGAACACAAACCGTCAGTCACAGTCTCAAAAGGCATTCGCAGCGTGAAACTGGCAGAGCAGGGAAGCAGCGCCAAAACAAGAGGCCTCCCGACAGTCCCCGCAACCTATTCTAGCACGCTCCCCACCAACTTGCTGGAAATCCACGGCGCTCGAGCAGACAGCACGGAGCTGTGACCTGCCCGCCTTGCCCAGGTCCCCTCGCCACCTCAGCCGCGGCGAATCAGTTGTGCGGTGCGCAAGCTTCAGCAGCAGCTTGAGCAGCTTCAGCTTCAGCTTTCGACAGCTCGAGCTCTGTCATCAGCTACCACAGGCCTGCCAGTCCAGCCAGCGTTACCCATTGCTGCGAAGCACGAGCTCCGTTGTGCGCGAGCCCAGGGCCGGGGTAGAGATACATCAGCACCGAGCATGCCGCCCCGCGCCTCCGCCGCCGCCTCGAGCGCCCAGAGCACCTTTGGCCTGCCGGACGCCAACCATGAGGTCGTCTGTCCGCTGCGCAACCAAGATGGCTCCAATTGCAGAAAACGGTGTCTGGGTGTGAGTGCTCAATCCTGCTGTCCTCGTCTTGTGTGCTGGAAAGGCTGCAATGCGAATTCCGCGCACATCCACCAATGTCACTGTCCATATCCATATCCATATCCATATGCACTTTCATGCTTCACATACCCACACCCCGTCATATCTTCCTGTTTTCCCAAGCGTTCACCTCAAGCATAATCATCATATTGACCATGTTTCCCTGTGCAGGAAAAGCGCTTCCGCTCCATGCAGGAGCACATCCGCCGCGCCCACCCCGAGTACTACATTCCGAAGCTGCCGGCCACCAAGGAAAGCTTCGAGTTGATGATATCGACGCCGCCGCACGAAGTCCGCCCCGCCGAGAACTCGTTGCAGCTCCAGCAGCACCCGCAACATGCTCAACACTCTCACCAGCATTCTGACCCGTCAGGTCTGTCACCGTCCTTCAACCTTGACACAGGTCTAGGCTCATCCTATGAAGGCTATCATGCCCTTGGAGGTCACGATGGTGGCTACTACACAGCCAATGATACGGATGCGGCCCAGATCTTCAACAACATGCAGTTCCAGCAGCAGCGTTCGTCCGACGAGTATCGTCGTGGCTCGCTGATCCCGGCCGCTTCGGCTGCTGCTGCTCTCGCACAGTTACACTCGCATAGAGGAGGCGATACAGAGTGGGGAGCAGGCGCAGACGCATTGGGACAGGTGATCTACCCTTCCCTGCAGATGTCGCCGACTGTCACTGAGGCCGATCTCCTCCAGACTTACTACGGCGATGCAAATGACATCAAGACCAACCCCTTCCACGTCGACCCGCAACTCGAAGATTCTTCGTACTTGCACGATCAGTCTCAATTCCCCAGCACCTCCCAAGACATGCCCGGGCTGATGCCAAGCAGTCTGGCTCGCTCCCCTCCCGACCGCTCCACTACCCTGCCGCCTCTGCAGAGAAGTCTGTCTAGAAGCGGCGGGCAGTACAATCGTCCCCGCAAGTCGAGTCTGACACAGCAGGCTCGCGTCGCTAAGCATGAGCGGAAGAAGTCAAAAGACATCCTGAAGCGAGGCAGTGCCGATCGAAAGGCCCTCAGTGCTGAGCCCAGCAACAACCCGGCCTTCCTCTACGGTAAGAGGTGGGAAGATCTGATTGATGCCGCAGCCAGTGCTACTGAGGAGGAAGGATCGCGTGATCTAACACCTGTAAGTACAATCTCACCCTCGATGCGAGAATGCTGTCCTTGTCGATTCTCCCAATGGCAGCTTATCCCGCTTCAATAGATTCCGGCTTCACCATATTTGTCACCCCAAGCGACCTCCCGGACCAGTTTACCACCACCCTTTGGAGGACTAGGTGCACAATTCCACAACTCCTTCCAGGCTTCCCCACTCAACCGGGCATTGACACCTCCCTCTGCGCACGACACCGGCTTGGACCACCTACAGACCTTTCCATCCGTTGACAGCAGCCTCAGCAGTAACCTGTCTCATCAACACCACGATTCCGCTGACTCGGGCTCTCAGTTCCAGATCATGAACCCTTCCTCCATTGACACCGAGAGCTCGCCAGTCTTCGCATCCGGGGCTGGCGGTGGCGGCCTGAGCGGAGGCAGTAGTCCCGTCCAGATATACTGCACAGGTTGTCGAAGACTGTGCATATTGAAGGAAGCCTTTGCATGCACAGGTTGCATAAGCGGACTCTGTGGACCTTGTACCAATGCCATCATCTCGGAACAGAGTCGAGGCCGCATGAGCATGTGTCCGCACTGCCATGCGATGGACTCGTCTTACAAGCCATTCCGGTTGGAGTTTAGGTAACTTGTCCTGGGATGAGTTGTATCCTGGTGGACCTTGAATAATCAACACGCGTAACGACCGCTCTGCACATGGTGGGCCTGGAGCCAGAAGTACGGATATGGCCTTGCATGAACTCCGTATTCATATAGTGGAAGTTTTGAGTGTTGCCAACGGTTACCTGCACTGCACTTACTGAAAGGTTCGGTGGGTTAATCAACGAGGAGGAATGGCGTAACAACGACACACGTGCGATCACGATTTTGATAGCAACAATAGATTAGACCGCACATGCCATTCACAAAAGTAGGTGGCATTCGACGACGACTGCAAACGCACGGGACGCAACGCATTGCAACGTAACCAATTTGAGCTCAGGAGAGCTCTGTTTTATGACGACGAAGACTACGAAAAATGGGCATTGCGTGGTGTTGGAGGCAAAACTGCTTGGTAGTTGTGGGTGTTCTTCTTGTTTGGGAGCAATTTACCTCCTTTCTTTTTGATTCTGTCAATAGCTTTGGAGAAGTTTGGTTTGCAATATGAGGAGAGCGTCCGACATCGTCGGATTCTCCAGGTTCTACGATATTCCCTTACAGATTTTGTGAGGTGGAATTGAGGTCGGATGCTCGGCGTTCTTTGCCTTTCTCTCGAAACGTATGCGAAGTGTTGAGAGGTGGCACCCCTCGTATGGCAGCCTTTGACATGCATGAGTGGAGACCGAGGTCTCACTTCGTTGGATTTCGGCTCATAGAGTGGGATGTTTGCCTGCCTCTCATCAAGTCCAAGGTACTTTGAAAGCTGTTGGGGTTCGTATGCTCGGGTGGTGAGGCTGGACCTTGACATCCACTCACGGAGTAGTTACCTGCTTGTTGTCGACTAGGATATGCTGCTCTACGTTAGAACGGTTTGCATGACTCTCGCCCACGTTGATGGGGTTGGTCGTCCCATGTGCGTATCGCGCGAACCATCATACCGACCGCGTGAGAAAGGACGCTCGGTGGGTTTTGACGAGGATGAGATGTTGTAGATATCCTGTGATCGAACCAGGTCGGTAGTCGGAGTTGTCAGTCTCACCTCAGACTTGACGTCTCAGGTGGCAGCTCCATCTCTCCGGCATTATTTTTCGGCCAAAGCGTTATGCGGTTAAGCGATGGTTTAGAATATAGCCGCTTGGGAGTTGTTGGGGTGTGGCCCACCGAGGTGGAGAGGGAACGGCGTTTCCAAAATCATGTCCGCAAAAAGATCAACCTTTTGTCCGGAGAGCTGGGCGATGGAATGCGTAAGGTAGTATGAAGTCACGATGGGTTCGATCGACGAAAAAACTTTTCGCGAGTTGTCGGAGTAATTGTAATTGTAATTGCAGCAGAGCTACTTATCCACGCCGAGGACGAGCTTTTTAAAATCAGCCCCCAATGCCACATTCTTCTCCTCTGACTCTTTGACATCCTCCAACAATTTTTCTTCGACAAGCACCTTGAGTCCTTGACCCAAACCGCTCCCTGAAACCGTCCCTTACCTTGCATCGCTTGAACGAACGGAACCCAGACGACACAATACTAACCCAAGCTTGTCGCACGTATAAAAGAGCTGCTTTGCGCTGTGCTTGCCGTCCTGCCCAAAAGCGCCAACCCGACCAGATTTGAGAGATTCTTAACCTGACATCTATTTTCTGTCCCGCCTTGCAGAGACCACTGTTCTCCCACTTGCCCAACGCACCAACCCGCAGCTTCCGAAGACATGGCTCCTGGCATTCTTACCACAGGCACCCCTCCGTCGCCTTCGCCCGAGCGAGGCAGCATATCACCACAGGAGCAGTCGCTCCTCGACTCGACCGCAGATCAAGAATGGGTGGGCCGTCGCCCCAGTTCCTCCTCTGGCCGGGAGACGAAACGAGTTCGTAGGTCTTCCCTCCCGCAGTAGTTCCTGAGGTGTGCAGCTGCCAAAGTTCAAAACGCCGAGCTGGCGGGCATGAGAGACCCCACCAAAAGCGGAATCGAAATTTCGGCGGGCCAAAGACCCACCTTGCGGCACACACCTTATCACCCCCATCACTACTCCTCCCCACGATCACTTTACACATCACAACAACACGTTTTGTAGACAACATTACTCCACTGCTGCCGTGCACAACCATCACCAGCACTTACCCGCCACTTACCCGACTCCGAATCGCATCGCGCCTTTCAACAAGGACTGTGCATCAGAATGGCTGACCAGATGCTCCCTGGGAGCTCTTCAGGAACACAAACGCAGTCCCTACCACCACCCAGTCTACCGCAGCTGGTCGCCGAACAGCATGTGCCCATCGCAGCAGCCGACAAGGATACGAAACGCCTGATCGTCGTGCTTTCGAATGCCAGTCTCGAGACGTACAAGGCCGCGCATGGCGGCCGTGGTGGAATGAAAGACGACAAGTACTCGCTACTGAACAGCGATGAGCACATTGGTGTTATGCGAAAGATGAACCGAGATATTAGCGATGCTCGTCCAGACATCACACATCAGGTAATACCCACCGTTCTTGCATCGGACTTGCATTGAACTGTTGATGCTGAATCTCTAGTGTTTACTCACCCTGCTGGACTCCCCAGTCAACAAAGCTGGCAAGCTTCAGATCTACATCCACACCGCAAAGGGCGTCCTTATCGAAGTCTCGCCTACTGTGCGCATTCCGCGTACGTTCAAGCGCTTCGCAGGTCTTATGGTTCAGCTCCTCCACAAGCTCTCTATACGATCTACTACATCGCAGGAGAAGCTATTGAAGGTCATCAAGAACCCAATCACCGATCACCTTCCCCCAAACTGCCGCAAGGTTACTCTGTCATTCGACGCAGAGGTGGTGCGCGTGAGGGATTACATCCAGGATCTCGGTTCGAATGAGAGCATCTGTATCTTCATCGGTGCCATGGCCAAGGGTAACGATACTTTCGCCGACCAGTACAAGGACGACGCCATCAGCATCAGCAACTACTCACTCAGTGCCAGTGTTGCATGCAGCAAGTTCTGCCATGCTGCTGAGGATGTCTGGGATATCATCTAGGCCGCGAAACGACTGGACCTATTTTGCCGTGGACTGGACTGGACTGGACTGGAATGGAATGGAATGGACTAACGAAAACGTACACAAAACAGGGACGAGAAGACAGAACCCGCCGGGGTTTCTTGGTTGAGGCAAGTGCAAAGAATCGTTGCACATGCCCTCTCGATATCGATCGCAACATCGATGGCGGAAGGCATGTGCTGGCATTTGAGCGCTGATGGAAGTTTGGCTTCTGGGATCACAACATCTATCGAAGAACTTTCAACAGCATCAGAGCATCTTAGGCATTCGTGTCTCTATATTGAGACTCTTCTAGGCGGGCACTTCAACTTGTCCCGTGGGATATGTAGGACGGATGATGAAGGGAAAATTTGAATGGATCATGAGATTCGCCTGCTGGGCTTTGAATCTGTTGGGCAAATCAGGACTGGGTTGGAGGCGCATCAGGAGCGTTTGGACACTACTGTATTATAGAGCATATTGAACGACCTCCCTTGGCTTATGCTCTTATTTTCTGTCGAGTAATTCATCCATGCCCGCTTGCTTTGCATTCATATCTCGGCCTTCATTAGAGGTAGTCTCGGACCGCTCGTATGTCCGCAGCTGCTACCTACTGCGGCACCTTTCTTGCGAGAACATACTGGGAACAAGAAACTCTCTCCCAGTCATACCATGGCCTCAAACACAACGACGACGACTCCTTACTTGGACACAGCTCCGCTCCTCACTCCAGACTTCTCACCATCATCCCACGCCAACGCACTCGTGCTCAAGACCAACAATGCCACCGACACTCCCCTCGACCTCTCAACTCCTCTCCAAAAAATTCTCTTTGACGCCCAGGAAGTTGACACACATATCGACACCCTAACTACCACCACTGCACTCCCTCTGATCGCCCACACGCAGGCGCAAAACACCTCGGCAACACACGTGCTAGAAAGCGTAGAAGACCAGCTTTCCCAGCTCACCCAAAGCTATGAGCGTCTCAGCCGCGAAGTCGTTGAACGCCATGCCGCCGCAGAGCAAGTTCGATTGGCAGCGCAGCGAATGGTACAAACATTACGGTTGGGAAGAGGAGTGCAGAGAGTAGTAGCCTTGGGACGGCAGCTGGAGGGCGACATGTCTCCCAGCAACAGCGGAGACAAGCTTGGTAAAGCAGCAGAGACGATTCTCCTGCTCCGCCAGACATTCACGACCACGAAAGAATTAGAACGTGTCAACGCTGCGAACGCCGTGAGAACTGAGATCGCAACTCCTGCAGAGCGGACGCTGATTTCGCGGGCCCAGACTGGGATTAGAGATTTTAATCCCTCGGGCACGACTTTCGCTCAGGGAGAAGAGATGAAGGGCAGGGCTATGGGGAGTTTGCGGACGCTTTATTTGCTTTCTCCTTGTCCTAATCCGTCAACATTTGAGCCGAGTCTTGTAGTCCAGGCTTTACAGTCCTATCTTCAATCCTGCCTTTCTGCTTCACTGGCTGTACTGACCCGGGCCCTTGCAACGCTGCCCACGCTGGACAGAGCACTTTCGGAGACGTCGGCGAAGTGCCAGAACATTCTCGCTTTGGAAACTGTGCTAGAGGGTCTGCGCCCTCCACAACATCCATTATTGGAAGCCGAGGGTGAGCAGAGCAGGCATTCAAATCTTTTGCAGCCATTACTGCGAGCTCTTGACGAGTCTGGATCATTAGCGAGTCTCTTTTGGCGGAGTCTGGCTGGAGGTTTGGAGGGGAAGGTACAGGAGATTCTGCAAAGGGGAGGCGTGAGCGCGAGGACTCTAAGGAGTAATCGTGATCGCGTTAGAGATGCTGTAAGAGAGTGTGTAGATCGAGGTTACAGGGGAGGTAGAGACTCGCAAAAGAAGACGGCGGCGTCAACCATGAAGTGGGAAAGGGAGGCTGCGGTCATGGTTGGTAGTGTTATTGGGCCGCTGGGAAGATGAAGAGAGTCTTCATATGCTCCATGCTGGACGAAGATATGTCTTCGCACTATGATCCATCTACACTCAGGCTCGCCAACAGCGCATTGCCTGGAGGAGAGAGTGTCGTTCAACGAAGCCTGCTTGGCTTTCTAGACATTGCAAGGTCGCTACCTCCGTTGATCTACATTGACTGATTTGTTGTGCTTCCACGGCAGAGAAGCAGCGGCCAAACCATGGTCCGCTCGGGTGCAGTCTACGATCCGACACTCACCGGTTCAGAGACAAGGATGCCTGTAGCGAGGCGCGATAAACGAAGAATGACACAACAGTCGATGCCCAGAAGCACCGGTCGAGGTCCAGACCACGGCCAAATCTTTGAGAGGGTGCACCACATTCCCACATTCCATCCGCGCATTCCGTCACCACATGGACTTGTGATAGCACCGTCTCGGTTCCCATTCACTCGCAGTTTATAGCGCTTACTGCACTGCTGTTGGAAACTTAAGTATCCTCCGCAATGACGACGGCACGAACGGTCAAAGACTGCGATTGCGGCTTCATCGACTCCAAGGACCCAACACAAAGTACATTCGATAGCCTCCTTGTTTTCGACTTCACCAGAGCCACTGCAGCTCAGCTTGCTAACGTCTTCATCGTCGCAAGCTACAACGTTACGAGTACGTCCTACATCAGGGCCTACACTACCAACAACGTCAAACTTACTTCGGCCGGACTTCAGCTCACTTGCTCAGCTTCGACCGATGGCGTAACAGTACCCAGCGGAGGGTTGTTTACTAGAGCACAAACATTTTTCTACGGCTCCTACCGTGCACATTACCTCGTTGGGACTGTACCTGGCACTGTAGCAGGCTTCTTCTACTACAAAAACGATACCTCCGAGATCGATGTCGAATACCTAAGCGCAAAGACACCTGCAACACTGCAGTACTCAGTGAAACCTCAACAGTACCTCGCCAATGGCGCGGCGTCCAACACCACCTACCAAACGGGCTTGATCAATGATACCTCTGTATCGTCCGATTGGTCTTTTGTCTGGAAGCCTGACAGCGTAAATTACGCCCGCAATTCAAACTATTCCAAATCCATCACTACAAACGTACCGCAAGCACCAGGACGCATATTCTTGAATCATTGGTCGGATGGCAGTCCCAATTTTTCACAAGGACCGCCGACGCAAAATACTACTATTACTGTAGGATTTTTGCAGGCTGTGTATAATGACACTTCGGCTGCTCCGCTTGCTTGCGTCAAGACCAAGTCGGCTTGTTTGGTTACGGATGGTGTCATTACAGGAAATTTCACCTCGGATACTGTTGGACAATGCTGCATATTGGTAGTGCTGTTGTGGCTGTTTTGGTCGAGGTCACAATGAGCAGTGAGGAGTCCGCGAGTGGATATCTATATGCTGTTCGACGAAGGACTCGAGATTTTAGACTTTCCACGTGAGGATACAGCCAAGTGTTCAATCGAAATGCACTTCGAAGCATAGCATCTCGACGCATTGGAGGAGCATGCGACGTCCAAAGGCCTGTAGCCCAGCAGGGTACGCAGCCAGTCCAGTGGGGAGGACATGCGAAGGCTACAGCTCCGCCCTTAGGGCAATATTCTTCCGATGCATTCAGATGCTGTACCCGCGAAACTGATGAAAATCTTGACGCTGGAGCCGTGAGTGGATGCATGGAAGCTTTTGTATCTGAACCAACGCACCCAAGCCTTGGCATAATGGCAAAATGACCTGCAAGAACTGTAAGACCATGGCAGCTCGCATCCAAGAGACGGTTGATACGGCAGCCCACCTTTGACTCTCAGACCTTTACAACTACTGGCGTTGCATCAACAGAGGACACTTCTTGCACAAGGTCAACTTCATTCTCATGAAATATATACCGCAGCCCTCCGCCAATCGACAATATGGACAGTCAGAACGCAACGCTATGGACCGAGAGCGCCATCGCTGCGGTGCAGCATACCGCGACCGTATACGTCAACCGCGGCTGCGTAGCGATATACATTTTAGCACCTCTACTCAACATTTTCACAATATTTTAGGCCAGCGCATACGTCTGGACAAAGCACACCCAGCTTTATCTTGCTTTCGTTGCCTGGCCAATGTTTTTCCTGGTCTTCCACTCGGCATCTTTCATAGAAATTCTGGTACACACCGGGTTGAGACTGGCCGGATTCGAGATTATTCCGCAGATATTACCGAATACTTGTGAGTTGGCCCAAGTCGTTGAGCAAGAGGGTGGTTGGAGTATGTGGCCTTGTCTTCGAGACGATTGGAATGAGGCTTGGAAGATGAACGGGTTTGACTTTACCTTGTTGTTCCGAGGTTGGGTGGGTGCTCTTGTTGTCAGAGCTCTGCTCTGGCTTGCTTACATTCCGCTTTTGGGATTCATCAGTGATCAGCAGAATGCGCGAGAGAAGAAGGAGATGGAGGAATCAGGTGACGTGGACTGTAAGTGTACTTCCGGTGACGCGAAGCTGGAGGATGGGAACGCCACGCAAGGCGTCGGGACAGAAGCAGAAAAGCCATTCCGAAGCGAACTATTGGACTGACATGAGGCACTGGTCCAGGCCTGCCCGTTGGCTGTACGGGACACTCAAAATTGTCGCGAAGTCACTTGTTCGTCACACATAACTGTCAAGCCGTGAGTTATTTTCAGCGGATAGAAGCTCCAGATAGACCACTGCAAAGCCAATTCCCGACCGTGGAAGTCTCAGCTTGGTACCCCTGTGGACCTTTCCCATATTACCGCCGACGTTCTTTCCGCATCTTCCGGTGTTTATCATTCTGCCCGAAGGGATGATGGCACTTGGCTTTTACTCACTTCGATGTGATCAACCAGTGATGAGGAAAAGTCGGCTTGACTGTGGGTGTCGGGTGCCTGGTGTCTGCGGGCTGCTGTAGACGGTCTCAAGCTGGTCGGTTATGTGTTGAGATTGTGGAGTTGCATACGGCAGGAAGATATGGACTATGGCATGGCGACGGCGGCATTGAGGGTCCCTGGGACAAAAGCCAGTCGGGAAGGGACAGTGTTACTACGATAAGCATAGGCATACCTGTAGTTCTCAAGGATGCAATGCGAAAAGATCCAGCAGCATGCGTCCATGGATTTGGGAATATTTTGTCAGTATGTATCCCTGTTCATGCATCAGCAGGTCTGCGTCACGTCGCCCATGCCAGTTCGACGGGGCAAAAAGCATATGTCCGCCAGATGCTAGCGCCAACTCTATTTGAGTGAACGATCTCTTCTTAAGCTAGGAAGTAGTTCGTTCTTTCAATGGACTCGACGCGCCTTACGAGAGCTATAGTATTAGAGCTCTCCGCTGCGATGAGATTCACAGCATCGTCACTCCGGCTACAGGTCGTTGTCGTTACTGAGAGATCGTGACTGGGCAGCTGTGGCATCAAAACGATTATTCCCGATCCTGAACTATGTAAACATATAGCTCATCTGCTTCGTCGTAACTTCGTTTCCATCATTCATCCAAGTCATGGCTCATAACCAAGAAGCATGTCTACAATCACTCTTATAACGACGCAGCGAAACCGCCGTCACCGACTCCGCACTCCGCCAGAAAATCTTTCGTGGCCTGCTTAGACATGCCCTCCAACTTTCCCTTCTCCAACTGAACCAGTACAGGCTCGGGTATGCTCTGCGCCAACGCTCCCAGGAATCCCACCACATTCTCTCCAAACACTCTCATAGGATTCGCCTCTGACAATCTCGCAAGATGGCTCCGCACATCCTCTTCCTCATGACCCAGCAACCTTTTCAAGACCACGTCCTTCATCTCCCGCCATCCTTCAACTTCTTTCGCGTATTCTGAGTCTTCGAACATGGCGTTCACAGAGCTGTCCTGCCCCTCACTGATGGCCCGTTCGTGACCCCAAGCAAAAGCCTCGTCCACAGCATCGCTCCCGCTAGCGCCATAGACGAGATATTGCTCCAAACAAGCCTGTCGCATCCACTGGCTAGCCAAACGCATCCATTGAGCATTGATGTTCCCTGTATGAACTGTCTCACCGGCAGCAGCGGAGACACGCATGAAGAGCGGGAGAAGATCGAGTAGGGAAACGCTCTCTGGTGAACCGTAGAAGTCTGTTGCAGAATGATCGTCTGGAAGTTTGAGAGTGCGAAGGAAGTTCTTCCGGTTGAGAAGGACGGTTTCCTCATCCAGTGGCAGGACCTCGTCAAAGGCTGTCAGATTGTATGGTGCTGTGGGCAAGCGACTGGCTGTTCCGATCCAATTCTGCGCACGGGTGGAGTTACGGGCTCGGAGGGCGGAGAGAGAAGTGGGCGGCGGTGTGGCATTGTTAGGGACAAAGCGTTGAGTGAGTAGAGATATGAGTTGGAGGAGAAGTCGACGGAAGCGGAGCTCCGGGTCGAAGGTATAATCTGGATGGCGAGTGTTGAAGAGTGCCAGAAACTCTTCAACCTGAACAAGGGCTAGATCGACTTCACCGGTGGACGACCTGTATGCATTCGCTAAACATGTGATGATTGCTTGGTGCAAGAGATAGTCGAGTATCATGTGGTCCACCTCGAGGAGTGTCGATTCATCCTCGCACGTGCGAGTCGATGTTGTCCCATGCGCTTCTTGCGAGAGGACAGCACGTCTCACAGCCGTTGTAGTCGACGGAAGAGGAGTCGATTTGGATATGCCCGTTGAGAGTGTAGGCATTTCGACGTCCGAGTCGACGTGTATCTCGATGTCCATATCTACCGGTATGTCCTTCATCGTCAATCGAGTAAGGTATATCCAGGACTATCACCGTCTGCGGACGCGTTTCAAGCAGCGTCTTGATCCACCATGACCTGCTACAAGCATGCTGTCTCGTCCTTCTCCCTCCCTTTCGGGTCTCTTCTTTTGGGCAACAGTCTGCAGGCGAGCATCAGCTCAGTCGAGATTGGAAACGGGGAGGTTGTTCCCTGAGCCCTCATGACCTTCGAAGTTCGGCGAGCTCAGGGCAAGCTCAAGCTCGGCAAGCTCAAGCTCCGAGCGGTGAGTGCCGAATCGCGCTCTTCCGAGATCCACCGGCATCCCCGTCCTCGTGCCACCAGCACCAGCACCAGCACCTTCATCGCATCTGTATCATCGTGCAACCATCACCACCTCATAAGATCCTTCGCTATCAATGCTGCCCTGAGTCTGCATTCACGCGCGACACACGCGAACCGCACATACAAGGCAAACACAGCCAGCAAACAGAGACACGGCTCACCGGGCAACATCATCAACCTATCTGCTGCATCCAAGCCCACTGACGCAGCTGAAGGTTCAGATGTGTGTATCCACTGCTCAGCCTTGTTTTGCTTCGTAACATGAACATCACCCTCACTCTAGGTACCGCTATTCTTCTATATTTTCTCTTCTCTTTGAGCAGTACCCTTCAAGAAACATTCTTTTCTCGGCATATCTACCAAACATCCCCAACCATGTCAAACGCTGGAAACTACCGCAGCGTAGCCTACTTCGTCAATTGGGCCATATATGGACGCAATTTCAACCCACAGGACCTCCCCGCAGACAAGCTCACCCATGTCCTCTACTCTTTTGGCAATGTTCGCCCGGATAGTGGCGAGGTCTACCTGACCGACTCGTGGGCCGACACGGACAAACACTACCCTACCGACTCTTGGAATGATGTGGGCACCAATGTTTACGGCTGCATCAAACAGCTCTACATTCTCAAGAAGACAAACCGGAATCTGAAGGTTCTCCTGAGCATCGGCGGTTGGACCTATTCCAGCAACTTTCCCCAGCCCGCCTCCACCGCGCAAGGCCGCCAAACCTTCGCTGCCAGCGCCGTCCAACTCCTCAAAGATCTCGGCCTGGATGGGATAGACATCGACTGGGAGTATCCAAAGTCTGCAACCGAAGCCACAGATTTCGTCAGTCTCCTACAGGCCACTCGCCAGGCCTTGGACGCTTACTCCCAGACTCTTCCCGAGCGTCCACACTTTGAACTAACAATTGCCTCCCCTGCCGGTCCTCAAAACTTTCCCTTCTACAAGTTCAGCGAAATTGATCAGTACTTGGATTTTTGGAATCTTATGGCTTATGACTATGCGGGATCCTGGGATACGAATGCCGGACATCAAGCCAACTTGTTCCCCTCTGCACAAAATCCTGTCAGCACGCCTTTCAGTACCGATGCTGCTGTGCAGTATTACATTCAACAAGGAGTGCCCGCGAATAAGATCGTGCTCGGAATGCCGCTTTATGGACGGGCTTTCCAGCAGACTGACGGGCCCGGAAAGCCTTTCAGCGGAGTTGGGGAGGGATCATGGGAGAATGGAGTTTGGGATTACAAGGTGAGTTGCAAGCCGTCATTTCTGTCCTGCCGTCACCCCTCTGTACTGCAATGATGAAAACCAAGAGCTCCGAAGCCCGCACATCACAAGATTGCCCGTAAGAAGCCTCTCATCTGTCTCCGGATGGAAGAAGGTGGTTCCTGTGGGCTTTCTGCGGGTCCTGTCGAAACATAAAACTTGATCTAATCTGACCCACACGCATTCTGCTTCCCTCATGCAAAACCTACAAACGCGCGTTTGTGGTTACATTTACTGACATTTCCCAGGCTCTTCCTCGTCCAGCCACAGCTCAACTTCAAATCGACAGCCAAGCTCAAGCTTCCTATTCATATGACGCAGCAAGCCGCACTATGATCTCCTACGACACGCCCGATGTCGCCGCTCAGAAGGTCGCGTATATTCAGGAGCGCGGTCTGGGCGGCGGCATGTGGTGGGAAAGCAGTGCGGACAAACCCCAGGGACAGGGAAGTCTGATCGAGCTTACGGTGAAAGGGCTTGGAGGCTTGCAGGTGAAAGCAAATGTCTTGTCCTACCCTGAAAGCAAGTATGATAACTTGAGAGCGGGGATGCCTTAAGAGACGTCCATGATGAAAGTGATCTTGTGAGATATCTACAGAGTCTTTACACCTCGGAATGCGATTTCCTAGCCTCCGGCTAATCCATGTAGCAAATCGCTGTCTTCCTTTTTGTCTTGCTATCTCGACAGGAACAGGTCCAGACAAGACGTAAAGAATCGGGCGAGACTTAGTCGTACAAAACAGAGGCTAGCTAACCGGTAGGTCTTCCGTCAGGGTTTTAGGGGAGGGAATGTGGCAAAGTCGAACTGTTGATCCTTGGTGCCAGATCCCTGCATCTCCAGTGTCTCGCATTCCCATGCGTCAAGACTCTGTACAAGTAAAAGCACGATCAATGTGGAGGATCAATATTAATGATCGTACGACACGGCATCCAAATGACGTCTTCCCAGCGTTGTTGTGGGTTTGCTTGGCTCGTGATAGCTTCCAACCGTCTATCGGTGCTTCCAACTTTCCGCTCCCAAGTCTGCTAGCACAGCTAGCTTGCGACGTACTGCTAGACCAGAGTGCCCAGAAGGTAGTTTAACAATACATGACGCCGTGTTCTAGACCACCAAGAATCACCAGGGGTTAGCCACCTGCAGTGCTTGGCAGATTCATCATCTCTTCTGTCACGGCCATGCCTTGCTTCCAGCCCCGCACGTATCTGTGCAGTGTCTCGTACATGAGGGTCTCTTGACCGCCAAGAGAAGTCGGGGAAAAACTTGAGAACACAGACCTCTCCTACTGCAAGGCGCAGTAAGTCGTCGGCAAGCAAAAGTGCTTGGCACTCCTCATACTTTCCCAATCAGGCAACTTTACACCTGCACCGACAAACGGACTTTTCGCAACCATCAACTGCCGACTTTCTATCCCTGATCATGCGTGGCAGCCATGATCGGGTGGCAAGTTGCAAATCACTGCCGCATAGCAAGGGTGAAGCGAGATAGGATGAACTGTTCAGTCATCGCATACATGAAACAAGACTTACAAACGGGCCGTTTCCGTGAGGCTTGTCAACCTTGTAGCGCGAGCGTGCTAGGCAGGGTCCTTTGCTCGTGATCTGAATGCGTTCGACTTAGGAACTGATCATGAGCGTTGCGCAAGTTTCAAGAACTGCACGTACGTAGATTTAGTACGGGGTACTTAATACTAAGTACATGATACTAAGTACTGAGTCGCCAAGCACCCGCATATGTATGGTTCTCGTACGAGGTATGCATTACATATGATCGTGGGTAGGACTCAGGAGGCGGTGTGTTCTTGTCTCGGTGTCGGATCAAACTGTAGAATACGGAGATTGGCAACATCGATATGGTTCCTGTTATGGTTGATGCATGCGATGTGATTGTGAGGATGCATTGTCGAGCTCTCGGTGCATATTCGAGACGATGAGGTAGCGGAATATCATGGTACGCCCTGACTCGGCGGCACGCTCTTCTACGAGCTTTGCGCCATTTTATGGACGGTGGTGTATGGCTGACATCTTGAAGCTAGATGTACCATATAGAGTCTACAAGTTCTTCCGAAAGCTCATTTGTCTTGCTCATTTAGGATTTGTCGACATATGTGGAGCTGTCAGGTCGCTTTCGGGCGACATAAGCTACATCGCGTGGTGGCGGCCAGTTTCGATGCTGTCGAGATGATGGTGTGGCATGTCATTCGATCAGTAGTGGTTGATCATTGGACAGAGCTCAATGAGAAGAAAGGGATGCTAGCAGAACCCGAGGTGAAGCCTTTAAAAGCCGCTATGTCGAGCGAGAATGACATGTCTCGTCTCACTCCTAGACGATAGCCAAGCGCGACACAATTAGTGCTGTAATGATCTTCGTCGTCGATACAGCGCGTTTTGGTCGTGGGGACCTGCCGCGTGGTGTGGGGTATGGTCGGTCGTGGAGGGCGCGGTAGCCCGCGACATGATCCTGGGGATGTGCAGGGTAAAGGCTGTATGCTCACCCTGGCAATCTGCGTTTCTATTTCCACGCAGATTTCTCAACTGCAAGTCTCGATCATCGAACGGTTGGCTAGCGTTCTAAGATTGGTGCTTGGTCCATCGCCAGACTTCCAAATGGCCGAGAGAACTTGCCGGACGAACCAGATTGCTCCAGGCCAGCATTGTTCATCAACGCTGCGAGGACAGGTACTATATCGACTGATTGCTTCGCGGATGGTGATGAGAGCGATCAGACCGACTACACAGCGCAAAGACGGCATAGGGCCGGGTTTTGAGAAGAGTGTCCCATCTACGGGGAAAAGGGCCTGGACAATCGTCAGCAAAGATCTGAAAGAAGATGTCTTGACTTGAATGGCAACTGCCAGGACATGCACCTTAGTAGACTCGCAATTCTCGCTCCAAGGTTTCATCGAGACGGCGATTGACACCGCCCTGGGCCTTGCCATGGTGATGATGGAAATAGACAGACACTAAGTTGTAGAGTCTTGCCTTGTCCGATGCACCATTATTGCATCGGCTTGCAGGGAGGATCATCGCAAGGGCGAAAAAATGCAAAGTGTGCGCCTTGTCGCATCTGCGACCTTCATCACCCAAGCGGTTTTGATCCTTGACAGCACATTGATGCCTAGTAGTATCTGTATCGGTCAGAGTTATTGCCAAGATCAGGGCACTGAGTGTGCGGTAGAAACCGGGTTCTTCCATCCTGAGAGCCGACTCTAGACTTGAGGGTGTTTGCAGCTTCCCTCGCGAATAGCCTGAAGTCCCCCCACAGAACAGTGGTCTTGACGACATGCCGCAAGCATAGCATGCATGAAGCCCATCTGCACTCTGCACAGCTCGACCCTTGCTACCTAGACAAGACGCCAACATGCTCGAGATCTGCCCGCAAACAAGCATACGCTGTGTCATGCGGTGAACATCGAAATTCCGGTCTTGGGCTTCGAACAAGCCCTGTTGGCAGCCTCGGCACTTGGTTCTGTGACTGTGATGAGCCTGATTGCTGAGCTGTGGCCGACGGTCGGCGACTGTCGCGGGGACTGGAGTCGGGACATGCGCTCCATCACTCCAGTTGCCTGACCGTTCTTTGATCGGCCACAAACCGCTATCAGACAAGCCGCGAAGGCGACAGACCATGTTGAAACACGAGTGTCAAGAGGACCTTGCTTTGTAGATTGTACATTGAAGCTTGTTTGCGCTCCGACTTTGGGCAAGCTGAGCGCATGGAGTTGTGCAGTTTGATGTGCACTGCCTCTGGAGCCTGGGAATATAGGAGTTCTCTTCGCCCGAGCGCGGTCAAGCCAGGGGAACATCGCCCGTTCTCGTCGAAACTAGATGACCGTAGCCAAGTTCTTCCCTACCAATGTGTGGAGAGTCGACCAGAATATCCCATCGAGCAGATGCAATGGATGATGGAGCTTATCCAAATGCCATGATCAAACTTTCGCCGGGATGTAGGAGTTGCCATTATTAGGATGCAAGGCAGAAAGTCGATGCCCTTTCCCGAGAATGGAGAAGTTAGCACGAAAGTACTCCGTACAGTAGATCAAAGTCTATGTTGCACGCAAGGCAGGGCGGTGCTCCGTCACCCGTGTCGAATCCTGTCGTAGTGGAATTTGGCTGCCAGGATTCGGAAATTTAGCATTGGCACTCGTCTTGCTAACACAGCGTTGATTGCGCGGTACCCTGAACTCTCGCTCACCAGACCAGTCAAAGGCCAGTCAAAAGCGACACCAGTAGCTCAGGGACAAGGAGCTGCGCACTGGATCACCGTCAGCAGGGTTTTTCAGGCTGTGAACACATGGCGCCCAGGATTGGCGAGGTATCTAGAATCAGAGATGCGGCCCGCTTGGCAGGTTGGCAATACACTTTTGTGTCGGAAGTGATAGCTTGGTGGGGATGAGGTGAAGTGTGTTGGAGGTAAGGTGAATGCGCTTTTCATGTGACCATACCGCGCTCTGATTTTACGCCTAGCGCGTATCGATGGTGGGAAGCAATACCAGCACATAACAGTGGATGGAATCCACGCTATCCGAAATCCCGAGCTGCTACTTCCGACTCCTTTCGGTATATCGGGTCGCCCTTCCCTCCGCCTCACAACTTGAACCGCTTTTGTAATCGAAAAGTCAGAGTGGCAGACAGAAAGCTTAATGAGAAGTGCATGCATAATGCTAGCTCGCTCACTAGCTCTGTCGTGGAAAGTGGATCGCATGCTCCGCGCTAAAGGACCCAAGAGCCGCGACCGGATTGCTCGACATTGCGTCGACGGCACGCTGGCAGATGAAGCTCCGTGCGCCAGAGCGTGAGGCCGTATGCACAACCTCTGGTTGGGTATGCTGCTAGGATGGCCCGACGAGCGCATCACCAACAGGCATCCGCGTTGAGACTCCGCGGAAAGTACCATGGTCTATAACACATCGAGTGCCTCTTCTTCGCCTGCTGTGCGCATTTTCTCAGCATCACCACTTTGCAATTGCCAATAAAGTCTCCCACCCCGAACCACTGTATAGAGGAAGGCAGAACCACAGTAACAGCAGCAGCTGCCCACATACGGGCCTTACCCCCCACATAACCTCCATCATGTCGCACCGTGGCCAACTCCACTGTCTCAATCACAACACTCTATCCTTTCACTCTCATACTATGGGACCAAGGGTACACTCGCCAATCAACAAAATGCCACCACATCGCACAAACTCGCAGGCGTCGGAAAATGAGCCTATGCGCAAACGCGTTGGCAAGGCGTGCGATCGATGCCGAATGAAGAAGAGCAAATGCGACGGCTCGGCGCCTTGCTCCAGGTGCAAGACAGACAACGCAACGTGCGAATTTGGGTACGTTTTGATTCCCCCTCCTCCATCCATTGCACACTATGCCAGTCCAGAGGCCTATGGGGACTCTGAAGACGCTCGTTGCGTCGAGAGTAATACCAAGACCATCCTGGGCTGCGGTCGGAAAAATCTTGTTGCGGATGGCTGTGCCTGGTCTCCAAGATCTATTACTAACAAAGAATTAGCGAGCGGAAGAGAAGCCAGGATAAAAATTACCCCAAAGGCTACACTGAAATGCTCGAGCGTGGCTATGAGCAAATGGTCGCTGGCTACAGAGAAATCTGCAAGAGAGAAAAAGCTGGTCAGCCATGGACCAGCGATCACCTTGCGGACTCCAAGCACGGCATGCCCTTGATGCACGATATCCTGTCTGACCTTGGCGTTCTGGGTCGCACAGCAAGCAGTCCTAGCGAGACTTTCGAAGAAGACTCTCAAAAGTTGCAAGAACGACTCATCGCCCAGGGCGCTGGTTTCGCTCGACGTGGTAGTACCAGCTCAGAGTCCGAGCACAGCGGAAATCACGACTATGTGCGGACACCATCCGACTCTCGATTGACACCATTTGAGACCAAGCCAAACCTGGCCGACTTCGATTTCAGTGCGCCTCCATCGCCACCAACATCGCAAAGCCCGGCGCTTCAACAAACGTCGATGTTCCACGGCACACATGCCCCGACGAGTTTCAACGACCCGCAGCTGTATCAGGCTCCCTGGGCCTTCCCAGAACAGAACCAGAACCCGAATGACATGCTGAGATCCAACA
The DNA here is from genome assembly GCA_002116395.1 of Ramularia endophylla. Taxonomy (NCBI): domain Eukaryota; kingdom Fungi; phylum Ascomycota; class Dothideomycetes; order Mycosphaerellales; family Mycosphaerellaceae; genus Ramularia; species Ramularia endophylla. The sequence goes on along the minus strand of MWSQ01005565.1, from coordinate 64,606 downwards.
GCTATGCCCAGATGCAGTCGCCGCGTGGAACGAACATGTTCAACAACATGAACACTATGCCGGGCGTTGAACAGTGGGAGCAGGGCGCCCAGCAGCAGGACTTTAATATGGACGGCTTCCAGGCATTTCGGCCTTCCACTCACTTTCCTGGCCCAGTGCTACACCACAACATGACTCCTCAACACGACTTTGTCAATGATGACTACGAATTCGCTGCGTAAGATGCAAGCTTTCCAGTGCGTCCAAGGCATTCAGGTCATCTAGACTGCCCAACGGATTAATAACGGAGTCTGCTGTCTTCATAATGGCAGCAAGTCCCTCGCATGTTCTTGGGGTTGACTTTCTTTTGTGGCTTGCGATTAGCGAGGTGTTGGGGTAAAATGGGCTCGGTCAACAGACGACGGGAGGATTTGCAACGGCGTTAGATATCCAGTGAAATGTTTCCTGTCTTTCGAGTCTTGGTTTCTTGGGTTGTATCGCAGTGGCCCTCCATGGCCCTACTTCCGATGTGCATCCACGCTCTTCCTATCGATGACCACTGCGAAAGATCATGAGACGCAGTATTGGGAATGAAGCATTTGCGTAAGCCATAATGTACGGCATCCATTGGTGCTTGGCAAGTTGGTCTATGGGTAGGTCTATGTGGGCGATGTGGGCAGAGGTAAAGCTACCTAACCAGCGCGTCCAGGATAGGGCCAAGAATCCTTGTCTCTCGTAGTCAGTTTCGCAGCAGGCTTTCGAGTTTCAGTCAATGATGAGGTGATCATAACATGGCACCAACGGTAGAGAAGGTTTCTTGATGCGAGCGAGCGATTGCGAGATGGTAGCACATGGAGAGACAGGACGAGAGGTTGGAATGCGAATGCGAAGTTTGATCTTCATTTGCGATGCCAAGCCAAATCGCGGGGACGAGAAGTCGCTAAGGTTCCGAACCAGGGTGATTGAGGTGGGTTGTCGTCCACCTTCCATCTTCTCTCTCCGCGATCTATTCCAGGTTCTCTCACAGAGACCACAGCCCAGAGAGTCAAGACATAAGGTAGGCATATTCGCAGATCACTAAGCACCAATGTCGAGCACATGACGACCATCAACATTGATGCTCCCCGAATGGCATTAGGCTCAATTGCCTCTTCCACAATATGCTGCTACACAGGCTAAATGCCCCTCATCGCGGCTCCACCTCCAGCACTGGAGCATTGATGATGATTTCACCAAATGCCGTCGGTAGGTCTGTTTTGAAGCAAGACTTTCTTCTTACCATCGACATTCATCACCAACCTCAATCATGAGTTTCTCCGACGCCTTCACTTTCCTGCCGCAAGGCGGCATCATTCAGGAGTTCAGAGTCGGTGGCCGCAATATAGTCCTGGGTTTCCCCTCAGCAGCTTCATATAAGTCTGCGAAGAGCCCTTTCTTCGGCGAAAACATCGGAAGAGTGGCCAACAGGTGAACCCAGTCCCACTCCCGCTGTCTGCATATGCTTGCGGAAGCTGACCTTGAGGACCGTAGGATTTCCGGAGCTAAAATAGACAGCTTGAACGGGAAGAGCTATCAGCTTACCGCGAACAATGGTCCCAACACGCTTCACGGTGGACCTCAAGGATGGGGTAAAAAAGACTGGGAAGGTCCTACGCCAACCCAACGCAATGGCAAAGATGCTGTGCTATTCAAGTACACTAGCAAGGACGGGGATGAGGGTTTTCCTGGGACGGTGGAGATGAGAATGTGGTACACCCCATCTCTTGAAAAAGATGAAGGCATCGAGAAGACAAGTCTGGAAATTGAGTATGAAGCTGAGCTAGTAGGCGACGAGGTGGAAGAGACGGCCGTGAGCTTGACGAATCACAGGTATGCATCGCCTTGTGGGTGCAGTGAGGCGAAGTATGTGCCAGGCGAAAGCTGACCCGCACTGCAGCTACTTCAACATCTCTGATGGACCTACGATCGAAGGGACTAAAGCGCGTGTGCACACAAATCTGCACATGGTTACTGACGACATCGACATCCCTACCGGTGCCATTGAGCCATTCCCGGGAATTCCACAGGATGAGGAATTCGTGCTTGGTGCAAAAGAGCCAGACCCAGATCACTGCTTCGTGATGAACACGGATCCTGCGAGCATTCCGCTTGACACCCGCAAAGAACCAATGAAGAAGTTGATTGAGCTTTCTCATCCAAACACCAACATCCACTTCGAGACTTTGAGTACGGAGCCGGCATTTCAATTCTATGCTGGCCGCTTCATCGACGTTCCTGAGATGGATGGCCAACCAGCAAGAGGTGCTCGGAGTGGCCTCTGTGTCGAAGCCAGCCGCTACGTCAACGCTGTCAACCACGATCCATGGAAGCACATGGTGGTACTGAAGAAGGGTCAACTATGGGGTAGCCGCACTATCTATCGTGCTTGGGCTACGTAAGACGTAGTCTCGGAAATTGCCAGTCACCCAATGCGATACAGCTTTCGTCGCGCTAGTTCGACCGAGGAAGTTCTCTTAGAGGTTTGGATGAATGAATCAAACAGTGACAAGCTAAGGCCATGCTTCGAGAAGCTTCCCGTTATCAGATAGCGGCTTGATGGCTTGCATGGCCCCTCAGCTCTACCACGCATTAGTAAATCTGGTATCTGCGATCTTGAGCAATGCTTAGGCCATGTTAGCACCATCCCCGAGCCCCATTGTGCACTTTTCCATTCACGATGGGTATGACAATTGCCTTTGGGAGAAAATCATGAAGAATATCTTTCCTAGCCTCCTGGCGCAAGAAGCAATTGCCACAGGCAAGCCTTCTGAAACGCCTGGCAGGACTTTACAAAAACGTCTTCTGTTTCATTTGAACTCTTCCATGACCACTACAACGCTGTAGGTGTGCCCACACAGAGGTGGTTCGGCTCGGGGCGATGCTTCTAGCGTATACAAATCCCCGCTCAGCCACGTGGTGTAGAGATCGGTTCGGGACTGGGCCAGGCGCAGGAACTCAACGTGTGAGCAAGGGTGACGGAATCGTGCATGGCGAAGGACGTTTTGACTCTTGAGCTCGACGAGGACGAAAACACCGTATGCAACAAGACTGATGCATCGGAGATCTTCCAGAAACAGAGAACTTTTGCGAGCTGCAGTAATACTATTACTGTACAACCCGGAACGCCTTCGGTGAGTCTAAAGAGGTGGTGAAGCCTTTTACCACCTATCGATCATATGGTGTCATCAAGGAGACCATTCCCCACGGGCATTTCGATCTCTAGCGAAGGGCTGTGAAGCGTGATCTAGCATCTCTATCGTGACTGGAGATCATGTCGAAGGAGTTTCGGTGCTCTATGGCGAGATATTCACGGGATGGGTCTGGAATCTGGAACTGGTGACTTTCGCGCGAAGGGAACGGAGTGTCTTCGGCAGTAATGCACGTCCACGCAGAGACATCGTCTCTGAGGTTGTCTTTCTTCTTCTGTGTTCGTATCTAGTTGAGTTCAATATTATCGGCATTGAGCAGAACGGCATGCGGTGTTCTACATAGCCAGTCCTGTCTGGCTATGACGTACAGTCTCCGCGGCGCATGTCCACTGCGATACCCGCTTGTTGGTGAACGAGCAACTATGTGCAGCGGTGGCGGACGCCACGGAAATCCGATTACCGCTGTGCATTTTTTCTGATCAGGATACCTCTTGAACTTGCCACACAGGTAATGCTCATCTATCGATCTCTGCGTTGTGCACCCAATCGTGGAGTCACTCATTGAAGTTTCGACTCTCGTAAGTGCAGCCAGCATACGTCCGTAGTGTTTGCGATTCCCTTGTTTCGGATTGGCCCTCGGCGCAAGCCGCAAGATGGGCGGAAAAGATTCATAGCATAGGTTGGATGTTGTGCCCGTCTCACCGGATATCGGTGTGATTGACAAGGTTGGCGTTGCATTTCCGGCGTTAGGAAGAGGTAGATGTTCTCGATGTGTGCCGTGAACAACTCGTTTTGCAGCTGAGGTTTGTGTAGGAGCAGGCAAGCAGGGCAGATCCATGGCCTGAGGCCTCGGGCGTCAACGGCCACGCGCGTTGGGCGAGTGAGGTGGGTGCGGTAGTGGCCGTGTACCGAAGCCGGACTCCGAAAGTGGTTAACTCCGTGGACGAAGTCTCGACCCTGTCGTCAATCTCGATCTCGATGGAAGGTTTGATATGAGCAGATCAATACCTGCGTCAATATCGGGCAATAACGAGTTTTTGACAAGTGCTTTAGTCTGCCGCCTCCACAATCACTCCAAGAACTTGCTACCTTCACATACAGAGTCTTGACGCCTCGAAGTGTGAGACACTGGAGATGCAGGGATTACGGACCAAGGATTGCAGCTTCACTTTGCCTACAGTAACCTTCCTTATTCTTGTTCACAACAACTTGTTCGTTAGCCAATATCTGCTTCCTTCAACGATCTTTCTATCCTGATTCTTCACGTCTTCTGGAGATCTGTATATGTCGAGACTCTCGAGGTATGACTTTGTGACATGGATTAGCCGGAGGCTAGGAAACCGCACTCCGATGCGTCAAGACTCTGTACGCTGCGTGTACACCAAATGGTCACGCCAGAAAATCGACTCTTATCTATGTAAGCTGTAATTACAAGTCGCACAAGATCTGGTCACAGCTTGGTTGACGAGAGAACAGCGGGCCGTATCTGCAGAAGAACAGCAAACGAGCTTTCCAACATGGTACGACACTCATCAGGTTCCGGGAGGATCTCGAGATCGCCTCGTGGTCGCCAGGACATGGGAGGCGGGACTTTTTGATGCATGTCTCGATATTGCGAGACCGAGACCGAGGATGTCAACATAGACTTCGCGACCCGCTGGACAAACACTCGACGTCGTGTCAAACTTTGCCATTTGCATGACCTTCAAGCCTAAGCACTGCTAGTGGTTGATATGTGCAGTTAGGCTGATGAAGTGGTTGGCTGATGCACGTCCCTTGCTGGAATGAGATGCACATGCACATGAGACGACTGTCTTGGCGTTAAGCTAAGGTATGATCAGCAAGTGAATGATCAAGCTATCTGTGCTTTTAATGCTGGACTTCGAATCACAATTGCTCTTCCCTCTCTCTCCCCCATGAAGGGCGTGTGATACATCTGAGATTCATTCTTCAGCTTTGCAGGGTGAAGCGACCCCTGAGAAGTTCGAGAGACCAGGGCCAGGGTTAGGGTTGGATTGGGGTAGCGGTAACACAATTCCATTTACAACCATCACCAACCCACGGCCTGTTTTGCCTAGCACATTCTAATATCTTCGACTTTGTTGAGTTTGGAGCATCTGTAGATGTGGTGTGTATCGTGACTGAGGGGAGTTTCAAATCTGATGAACGGTACTTGATAGATTCAGATGCAACCGCATCCCACCTCCAAAGAGCTTATTACTGGCAGCAACGCCCTTGGAAGTCGACCACGGGAAAGATTCACTAGGCACGCATGTGACGCAAAGAAGGAGATGGAGCAGGTACAATGATGGCAGAATTGCTTGTCATTCCAAAAATACTTTCATGGTAATCATCATAGGGTGGGTGCTGTTTCCCAATTCATGTCGCTTTCCCGCCATCTCTCTCGTTCCCCGCCCAAAGCTCACACCACGCTCATCGGGTTGTCGATAGGTTGATAGGGAGTCGAAGAAGAAGATCCGGACTAGGTCAGATGCCTTGAAGACATCTATTTTCCGAGACCAACGGCGTCCTTGGCCTTGTCAACGACCGACTTCTCTCCCACATGGTCCTTGCCGTGATCGGTGTGGTCACCCTTTGCATGATCCTTGGCGCGGGAGGCCTTGTCTTCGAGTGACTGGCTGGTCGACTTGTGGCCTGTGAAAGAGTCAGTGACTTGCACGAAACTTTGATTTCTCGAAGGTGTGAAAATGGATGGAACACTCACTATCTGGAACGGCATCACGACCGACCTTGTCGGCCTTGCCAGTGACGTGGTCACCGGCCTTGTCGACGGTGGACTTAGTGGTGTCTGGGGTAATCTTGTCGGCGACCTTGTCGGACAGATCCTTGCGGCCGTGGTCAGACATGTTGATATTGGTTGTTGGGTTGGTTGAGGGTGTTGTTGTTGTGTGGTGGTGTTGGGTTGCTTGACTGTGGTTGATCGAAGTAAAAGTGTTGTTTGGGAAGAGACGGAGTGTTTGGAGAGAAGGCGGCTTAAGTAGGTGCTTCACGAGCACCTTCTGACTGTTTGCTTGCATGCTTGCATACTGCCTGCCCTCGTGACGATGGCGTACGTCAGAAAGGGACTGGGATGCAGAAGGAGTGTTCTTGACGTTCTTGACGTTCTTGACTTGACCCACATTAATCCAGCCCGACATACGATTTTCTGGTGCAAGAGTTCTCAAGGCCTTTGAATAGATGAACGAAATCTGCTCCATCTATCGGCTGAACTGTAAGACACAGCATTGGAACGTGCCGCTTCAGCGCTATGACGATATTGTCAACAGGGGTTGGACAAGGATGTCCAATGCCATGACGCTGCACTGTTACATTCACCATTCTCCACCGCATACGTTCAATACCTGTAGTAGAGCTGCCTCACAGTATTCTCGTTCCCGAGAGAAGGGGATCAAATTTCGCTCTTCCTTTCACAAAGCGGGTGGGTGGTCGGGACATTGGCAATTGCTCGTTTGGCGAGAATGCAAGGAAAGTGAGCTGTCGTCCAGATGTGCGAGGACGCGAGACCTGCATCAGCCCATGGTTAGTAAGCGCATGTACAGTGCCTGACAAACATGTGACAAAGATGTTTGCTCCAAGCAATGCAAAGCTCTCCGAAGGTTTCACTAGTGTGACAGCCGAAAGCTGGGTGAACGGCTATCACATGTGACGCAACATCTGCCTGCACATGTTCAATATCTCGTTCAGACCAACACAGCGCATTTCGCACTACCCATTGACAATCAGCAATGCCCACGACCTCTCAACTAGAGCATTATAAACTCGTCTTCTTTACCCCGCCAGAGAATCTCCCCGTGATTAAAGAAGCCATCTTTGCTGCAGGTGCCGGTCGATATCCAGGCCAAGGTAGCTACACAGAATGCTGCTTCACAACACTTGGGACTGGACAGTTTCGTCCCGGTAGCGCAGCGACTCCGCACATTGGAGAGGTTGGGAAGCTCGAGAACGTTGAAGAAGTGAGATGTGAGACGCTATGCGTTGGTCGAGACGTCGTGAAAGCAGCGGTCGATGCGCTGAAAAGGTGAGTTGACCTTATTGTGATGTAGGTGCAGCGCTGATGTATTGGTCAAGAACACATCCGTATGAGGAGCCGGCGTATGATGTTGTCAAACTCGAGTCGTTCTGATATTGGCTGGAACTGTGCAATTTGAACTACACTCACTTGAACGAGTATTGGACTATCTTGGTGCGTAAGTTGAGTCGTGTGTCGTGGCATGCGCTTTGCACGCTGTATTCGTCGAAGAGCATCTTATGCATCAATTAGCTCAGGCAGGAAGAGGACTCTAAGGAAGAAGCGGTTGTAGAGCGTATCAGCTGTGCGCGCATAGGCAGCCACTTGTTGCAGCCAGTATGCCTTGTGCGTAAAACTCCTTTTCCTCAGGCATTGCTTTTCACGCCTTGCTCATCAACCCAGTCTCTCCAATTCCGCCACTCAGAGTAACACAGTCCGACTTGCTTGCCCTCATACGTGATCAGCTCTCCCTTACCCTCACGCCAGGTTTTCTGCCACGAACTGCTGCTCCCATTCCAGCCGCCCTTTCTCATGAGCGAAACCAGCGTCTCCTCTTTTGTCCAGCCCTGCTCAGGTGCCACATCAGGCAAATACGTTGCGCCATGTCGACGTCCTTTGCTGGTGAATGAAATACGAATGCCGTGCTTTCCGAGCGTCCAATCGAGCGGCTCCTTCGATGGCGCGGAAAAGTTTGTCAGAAGGGTGACATGATTACTCAGTGAGGGGAGAAGAGAGGCTGGGATAGGCGAGAAGCGGACGTCCTCGAGAGCGCTGTGGAGATATCTGTGTCAGAAGGTGTGGCCTGCGGTCTCGCCGTCCACATAGAAAGGTCTTTACCTAGTCAACGCATACGAGTGTAGACCGTACTCGAGCTCCTGCGCCTCGAAAGTGCCGATACAGCCTCGCAGGCTCTTGTGTCCACTGCGCGAGACTGTGTTCCACGTCACGAATAGAGGGTGTGATTGTAGAGAGGAGCGAGAACTCGTGGAGCTTGCTGGAGTCGCGGCGCCCGACGCACTCTTACTGCTCTGCGCAGAAGATGACGTGTTCGTCGAGGGTAGACTACTGTCGGACGACGCGGCGGACTGGGCGGGCTGTCTGTTGAAGAGTCTCGAGATGGCGGCTGGTCGAGCACTCGAGCTCTCCTTGCCATCGACGTTGACAACGTCCGCCTCGTCCTCGTTATCGACAGCTCCCTCGGTGGACTTGTCTGATGAGTGATATCGCTCCCACAGCTCTTCCACTTGTGCCAATCCTAGCGGCTGTCTGCGCTCAAAGCTCGCAGCGAGTGATTCGAAACAGTAAGCGCAGTGTGCCTGAGTCGCCATTGGATTATTGCTTATTGGTCGCTGATTCCACCGTACTCTCTGCTTTGCTTCTCGAGGTTGATGCGGCAATGCACAGGAAGAAGTGTCGTGAGTTGGCTGGAGACGAAGACGTAAACACCGACCCAAACGGCATGTGAGCTCCTTCCTTATCATGGCGAGATGGCGAGTCATTCACGTCCCTAGTGGGGTCAAACTAGTGCGGATCACTACTACCCATCACTTTCGTGTTCCGTCTTTTCTTGCCATTTCTTGTCTCGCAACCGTACAGAGCACATCAAACATTTCGCTTTCAACAGTACGACCGAACAAACCCTGCGACACCATATCGGCTCTGTGTTCTGCGCTCTCGAATGTGCTATTTTCTTGCGAGTCGCCTGGAAGCCCAAAGCGGTTTGCGTTACAGCTAAAAACGAGGCGAGCTCGGTTCACGCTCGTCGTCCATCCTGTCCCTCGACCTTCTTTCTGCAAGTACAATCTTTACTTGTCCATGCTTCTAGACTCATCTCCGCATTTCGGCTGTAACCTGGCTATCTTCCTCTTCAACATGGACTGCCATCGTACAAGGCGATCGCGATGGAGTAACATTACTCATTGTTGTCCCGACGATCATATTCAGGCTGGCGAAAAGTTTCTTGGTAACAAATTCACCTTCGGACAGTGTATACACGGTACCTTATACACTCACTACTACGTACTGACCATCTAGCCGCTGCATCAATATCCCTTCATCATCCCACTTGAAACGAGGAATCCTCGTTGGTACGTGACACTCACAGACCCCTGGGAGCACACGGCATCAGCCAACATGCAAGACCAGACCGACTTTCGAGCCACGTATCCGATCTATTGTGACGCGTACAAGAGAACCACGTCGCACCGTAGCATGTGAACAAGATGTACCCTCAGGGGTCGTCGAGCCCTGGTCTCCCATTCATGTTGCGGCCCATCGCATTTAACCAACTCTACGATGTCTTATACTGGATCTGCGGCGGTACCTGATGAGGACATCTCAATGGACAGTATCGAGGCAGTCGACATCTTCCGGCACCTGGATGCCAAGGAGGTGCTCCTCGAACGAGAGGTGTCCACCTTCATACTCGCCAACAAAGGCGCTCATGCCTATCCAAGGAGCGAAGTGGAGGGCCTTCTACAGCTCAAGCAGCTGCCTACTCTCTTCAGAGCGTCATTCTCAGATCTCATCTCCATGCTTCCCATGACCATAAGCGTTGGCACTGGACTGGAGGATCCTACGGCAACTCTTACTACGGCCGACATGCCCAAAAGCCATTATGCGCGGTACAGATGCATATTCTCCAACTCGGCAGGAGCACAGTGCTCTACTTGGACTCGCATACCCTACGTTATCGATACATATCTGCGAGGTTTGGCCAGCGTTCTCGCTGTTGCAGCAAACTCCAGCATCTCCAATGATCGGTTGGAAACGCAGCTGCAGTCAGGTTTGAAATTGATGATGTGCCAACAACATGACAACGAATCGATCGCCACGCAGACCGAGACCTTGGCTATTGCTTGCCGCACTGTCATCGAGGACTGGCGCAGTAGCGAACATCGTTGGCGAAGCGCTGGCAAGCTTGTATCCCAAGAACGGTCCCCGGAAGAAACATCCGAGTCAGAGCCCAGAGTTGCTCAGAACGTCACACAGGAGGTCATTAGGCTACACAATGAGAACGACAAACTGCGCGGAGAGCTTTTGGCACTGCGGGAAGTATCGAGGCTTCCATACAACGGCGCATGTACACTTATGGACGTAATACAATGAACTATACACCGGAAAAGGTTCTCTATCGAATGTGGCTCATGGATGACGATACCCGGTTTTGGGCGCAAGAGAAGGAGTGAAGTAGTCTGGCAAGTGCAAAAGTACTGTTCTGGTCCTGAGACTGAGGCAGAGTATCCAACACTGGGCCAGGCGATCTGGAGAGTATTCTATTGGCATCTCCTCCACTCTCGACATTCCGCAGCAAGGCTTTGGCATTGGGAGACCTTTCTTACTCTGCAACGTACTCCCACAGCTTCTCTAACTTTCCATCCAGCACCTCAGCCGCCCTTCTTAACTCGCCACTCGAACCTTCTTCGCCTGCAATCAACGTGCTCGGCTTTACTATTCCGAAGTCAGCCCAGTCACATTACATATTACCAACGAGACCATTACTTTGTACCACATCGGTATTCCCGTCTTCCCGCTCGATGATCAGAGCCTCCACGGGCACAAACAAACCAGCCGATACGTCATGCTTCAGCATCGTAATAGCGACTTGGGGATTTCCAAAAATGATCCTGGTTACTTGTCTTCCTCCATTCACGCCGTACAAGCTCATCCACTTGCCGTGTTCAAACTGTTGGAATTGCATGAATCCATGAGGGCCTAAAGCAGCATTGGTGGCTTGCTCGAAGGTCTCCTTGGTTTGCAGGTGATTGAGGATGCTGAGACCTGTATCGTTGGGCTGCTTGATACTGGAGTGCAGCTTTTCAATGACCTGGTTGAAAGGTTTTGGGATGGTGCGCGTTATCCTGGTGATCTGGTAGTGGGTTTCGTTTCTAGTTGCCATTGTATGTACGTAACGTAAAGTAGGTTCTGGCAATCAATGGGACAAGCAATGAGCTGTTAGGTATATGCAATCGTTCACGTCTCTGCCGAGGTCTTGGACTAATCACTGACTGCATACCATTAGTAATCTTGGTTGTCTGTCTAGGTCGATCGACGGTCTAGTTTTAAAAACAGGCTTTTCCTGTGCGTATGCAGTAGAAGTCATGATGAGTGCCCACAGACTGTATCACTTTAGTGTCCCCATAGCTGTCAAGATGAGAATTATTTCAACGAACAACTTGTTATTAAACTTTTGTAATCATCTGAACAGTGCTCTCGAGACGATTGTCACTTTTGGAACCACTGAGAACCTGCCCATCAGCAGAGTAGCTCGCTACATAACAGAGATACCAGATCGAATGAGCAACTCCCGCGAATGATTCTCATCTCAACAGCTCTGAGTGTCCCCAGGCTAGGAATCTGGTTGCATTACATGAAAGAAGATCATCTCGAGGTGAAGAGTGTCGACGATTCAAAGCGAGATTGAGTAGTTCTGAGCTGCTGGTTTTTTTATGGACTTCATACACTTACTGTAAAGTATGATAGCACAGGGTGAAAGAAAGGAACAAGCACTTACCTGGATGTCGCCCACTAGGCTCCTTAAGAATCAAGCTTACTTGTAAGTTACCTATCCGCAAGACACTCGTACTGTCCAGCAGCACGGTCACCAAGGTGGGACGTCTCTCGATCGCTTTATGCATAGCTGTCAAGAGGAGAATTATTCAGCCGGACAACTTGTTTCTGAACTTGTGTCAATCATCTGAACAGTGCTCTCTCGAGACGATCGTCGCTTGTGAAACAACCAAGAACTTTTGCGTTAGCAGAGTCGTTCGTTTGCATGGGAGAGATCAGATCGAATGAGAAACTTCCGCAGATCTGAGATAATTCTCATCTTGACAGCTCTGGCTTGACGTATCATCCTCGCTGATGTCGAGGTGCGCAGCAGCGTCCATCAGCTACAGCGGGACTCCTCCGACTTCGTTGTCCGAAGGACTTTCTAGACTGTCGCTGCCGACTAGCACGAATCCTCCAAGGTCCCCGTCTGCAGAGCTCCCTCCGCTGTCGCCGCTGTCTGCGCTACTGCTCTGTGGGTCTCTGCCAAGTCTAGTCAGCATGCGTGTTACCTCACCTAGTACAGATGTACGTTGACCATCACTGCTTCGCTCCTGTCTCTCCCGTCCACCCTCTGACCATAGAGGATAGAAGCCCAGTGTCAAGTAATTGCGTTCGGTGGTCTCTAGCTCGTCGGACCTAATTTGATCCAAATACGACTTACTGAACTGTCCATAACCGCCAATGGCGAATTTGCGATCGATGAGGGCATTGATTGGATCCGGATGGATGTTGCGGGCTCTCCTCTCGATGAGATGCTGCATGATGGGGACGAAACGATCGTTTGAGGCGAATCTGCGAATAGCGTCGAGCTCTTGGGCTTTAACGAGGTCAGCGTAGGGGAGACGGTACCCGATCCCTCCCGCGAGTCTCGCGTAATGCTGGACAATGTCTTCCTCGGAGCGATAGCCAAAGACTTTGAGAAGATCGAGCATGGTCATGCTGGGATCGGTCCAATTCCTCAAGCACATTGCCTTGACATCGGAGGCTCGGGTGGTGTTAGCGTACTTGAAGAGACCTACCAGAACTCCAATCCAGTTCAGTATCTCTGTTGGCTGCAGGGTGCCTGCGTGCTGGCGAAATTCGATCGTCATTTTTGGCACATCAAGCTCAGGATCTGCGACGGCGCCCTGTTCCCGGAGGTTCTCTAGGTTGATCGTCGACTCATGACCCATTTCGTCCTGGAACTGTGCTATGTCATCGAGACTTGCAGCATGTTCAATCAGTGTCAGCCAAGATGCAACATCACATTTTTGAGCCGCGAACCGAAGCGCGGGAGTCTCATCAAAGCTTGTACCAGGATAAGAGACAGACATAATGTCGACAGCACCTGTAGCTGACTCTAGCGGTTTGCAGTGTGCGAACGCTGACGTGATCATGTGGAAAGAACAAGGTGAGTTGTACACCATCGGAACGGTGGCATCCATTGGAGATTTGCGCGCTTCATCCCAAGGCAGGTCATGGGACAGGTGGGCGATTCCAGTGATCCTGTCTGTAGCATGAATTGAGTCGAATTGACGCTCATGGGCCACCAAAACTGACATGACGTTCTTTATTGTCTCCAGAGGAAAACCATGGTGGGAGTTGCCGATGTGAACATGCGTGGAGGTGGACTCGTTGATGACCAATCTGTTCTCGCTCGCAAATTCGCCTTCACTGAATTCTTCCTTCAGCCGTTTGAAGACAGCTGTAATTTCTTCGTGATATGTAATCTTGTGGGTGTGATTAGGGTGACTTCGGCTTCTTGTGGTCTCGAATGGATCTATCAAGTCGAGAATACGACTCTTGATCTCAATCGGAACGACAAAGACATCCACATCAAGACGATCCTTGAACTTCACCTTATCGGCCCTGCTCAATTGCACGGTGTTGTCGGTATCGATAGCCCACTTGGTATAAGCAACGTCGTCGTCGTCCTCCGACTCGTCCTCGAGAGGCGGATGGTACAAAGATAAAAGGTGATCGTCGAGAATGGGACGTTCCAAGGGTAAAAGGTAATTGTGTATTGTATGACACTCTACGCATTGAACTCGCATGGGAGCCTTGAGAGCTGCATATAGTTTTTGAAAACCACGCTCGTCATCGTATGCGAACCTAGGCGGAGTTTTTGTCAATAGCATGCACTCAATTTCGATACCACCTGTCAGCTTGGTGGATGTTCCTGGCGGAACTGGGTCGTGTTGTGCGTGAGACGACATGACTGCAGACCAGCTGCGTTGTGTTCTGTGAAGAAAACCTAGATTTTTCGGACCGGCCGAGTAGTAGATTAATATGCAAATGTCGAACTCGTGCAATGCAGAACCGACATGGAGAGAGAGGAGCAGAGAGACATGAGATATACTCAATCTGCAGAACAATAGCCACAGCTAACAAGAAAACGAATAATGGGCTTTGTAAGGGGACCTCGCTCAAACAATGAAACATGAAGGAAGAGATTGTGTTGACACTCGGCCCGCTCAAAGCCTGCAGGTCTCTTTCACATCGGAAAGGTTCCTTTGTGCCGACACACTGGGTTGAGGCGATGGGGATATCGAAGCCTTTGTTTGGGTTCACTGCCGGGCTGAGACCGCTGTGCCAGGTTTGGCACGCCTCCTGTCGTATGCTTCTGTAACATCCATGTCTTTGGAGATACCAGCAGCAGTGGAAACCGAAGCGACTCGGGAAACTCCCTGCCGATGACTGTGCACCATAGAGACACCTACACGAGAGTGCCAGAGGAAAACCTAGTAAGACTGCCCGCTGAAGAATTGCCGACCAAAGTACCGGAGCAAAAGACGACGAAGGCATCCAGTAAGGAAGCAGACAAGGCGATGAACATTGATCGCGGAGAGAAGTTGTTGGAGCTTTTGAATATCCGATGACAGCAGCACAGTGCAGCACGAAGAGCTTGTGTTGTTGAGACATGACAAGAGACAAGAGCCGGACAAATACAGGCCGAGGTTTGTTGACTTTCCAGCTCCTGCAGCGCATGATGGGTATCTCAAGCAATTAATGACACGGGCTAAACCAGATTACCTCCTTCAGGCGTAGAACTTCAAGCATTTGTTTTCGTCGTGAGCGTCCTTGCAAAGCACACTGCACGTCATGTTTCCACACTTCATGCACTTGACTCGTCCCCAATAGCCGCAGATCTCGCAGAACTGACGCGGAGGAGGTGCTCCTGGCGCTAGGGGAGCAGAGCGCGCTTGGTTGTAAGTTAAAGGTGGAGCATTGAGTAGTGCTTCGAGTTCCGCTTGAGTAGGCAGTGGAGCAACGGACCGGTCGCCATCTTCCATGTCTTCGTCCAGGTCGACGGTCTCCGCCAGGGGAGGTATCTGCTGCCGCTGTACGGGTGGAGCGGCTGCGGACGGAGCGGGACTACCACTCATACTGCTGTCCTCCCGCTGCGGTTTCCTCCGCGCCAACGGAGTTTTGCTAGCTCGCTGTGGCGGCGCAGGCATAGCCTCTCCCTCTCCCTCCCTCCGCCCAGTCCGAGCAATCTCGGCCTCTTCATCGTCCAGGTAATGTGCAAAGGTCTTGCCACTCGCCAGAATCTTCTTCGTATTGGGCGTCTTGCCAGCTCTCACTGGCGCGCCAGCGCCGCCGCCGTTTTGCTCCCTCTTCTGTGATGGAATGGCCACCACATCGCCCTTGACGGCATCGCTGTTCAGCTCGCGGATCTTGCGTTCGATCTCCCTCTGTTGGCGCGCACTAAGCGCCTCCTTCTGGCTATCGGACTGTCCCAAACCCGCAGTTCGAGCGCGCTTGCGGTTGGTGGTGCCCCAGTTCTTCGATGGATCATCGGTCGGGCCAGACACGGCCACCCACGCAAACCCAGGCGCCTGCCGGGTCTGCGCAGTCGGCAGCTCCTCGATGTGCGGTGTACGAAAGCGCAGTGGACCCGACATTGATGCGTGTTTTCCCTGCGATCGATGTTGTCAACGCAGCCTCGACGACGACGATGTCGTCAAGAAAAGGGCCGAGCAAATCGCGAGAACACGCGACTCAAGTGTTTCGCACATGAAAGAGTGGGGCTTCGTCTCGCGTCATGACCTGACTTCAGCCTTGCACGAACCGTCTTGCAGACAAGGTACGGCACTCTCTATTCTTGAGTATCTCACAGCCGAAAGAGCCCGAGGTTCTCTCCGCTAGGCCGCTACGAACCATTGACCATTCTCGTGAGCATGAAGTATAGGTGGGGCATCACTACGCGCGTGAGCACTCAGCAGACTTGTCTAGAAGTCGGCAGTACAAAGCAAGCTCTCGGTCTTCAGAAGTAACCCCTCTCCTCCATTCATCTATTTCCTCTACTTTCAGTATCCACCTCTGCCTTCACAAGAAGAACTGTTCTAGCAACCGAATTTGATCCTACTAAACATCCAAGGACACCGTCGAACTGTTCCCTCGACCTCTTTCCCACCACGCCAGAGCCAACATGTCGATCAAGCGTCGCATGACACTGCCCTCGCAGCCTGGAAGAAACGATCCAATCCACAAGGCAGCACAGAAGCCAGTATCAGATCCGGGTCACAGCGCAGCTTTCATTCTCGTCCATGGCCTTGGAGATACCGCCGATGGACTTGAAGGTAACAATATCCCGTTTGCATGACCATAGCATCGTTAGCAAGCTAAAACAGCTCCTTCAAGGCATTGCCGAGCAGTTCCAGAGCAACTCAAAGCTGCCATACATGCATTGGGTTATCCCCAATGCACAAGAGGACCGTGATTCGATGACAACCGCTTGGTATGCTCCAAACTCATTCTCGCCCTGGCCCACCGATCGACCTGAATTAGCTCCAGAGGAAGACGCAGACGGCATGTTCAAATCTGTTGCGTACATCGAAAGCTTGATCGACGCTTGTGTAAACAAGGGAATTCCACCACAGCGAATCATCCTGGGAGGTTTCAGCCAAGGCTGTGCCCTCAGTCTTCTTCTCGATTTGACGAGTAAAAAGTACAGTGGAAAGCTTGGGGGAATTGTGGGACTGATGGGATATTTGCCATTGGCGGAGACAAGAAAGATTGAGGATCTGCGAGCACATGCTGGGCTTCAGCCGGTACATGGCGAAGTGCCTATATTCCTGGCGAGAGGAACGAAGGATATGTTGATCCCGAAGAGAGTTTGGAGTATTACGCTGAAGAAGTTGGATGCTCTTGGATATGGGAAGGACACTATGGAAGTGCATGATTATGAGTGTGGGCACACGCTTACCGGACCGGTACTGCGTGACGTCTGCACTTTCATTGAAAGATATGTGCCGGCACTGGAGGATTAGCCGTGGTTTGAGTAGTTCTGATAGCGTCCATGCGGCATGGATTGAAGATATTTAAGAGACATCTCGACTCAATCTTTCAGCATCGATAACCTTTTGCGGGTGTATGTGGCAGGGATCCCTATTCAATGTTGAATACCCGATCGGGTCAATATTCCAAGGGAATGGCGGCGAAATGCTTTGCACGTAACACCGATGCCAAATGTCATGCTGTGGCACTTTCTGATCAATGCCTTGTGGTGGACCCAACTGCGCATGGCGGTCCTAAAAGAAGATCTCTCATAGCCAGATCGCGCCCTGAAGATCGGCCTAGGGAACTAGAGGTTATCGCAGAGTGTGTCTTGATGATCATAGGAGGTAGCTGGCAGTTGAATATCCACAGAGTCCTTCGGCGACGGCTAATCAACAATTGAAGAGACAAGCTTCGGGCCGCCAGTTTCCGTTTCGCTGCAGGTACTCGAATAAGGATCGCAACGGATGTGCGCTTCCTATAAGCATAGCATGTCATTTCCTAGCGAACATCTCGTATTGTCCTCATGTAGGTCACGCCGGTACGTAGGCGTGGCAATCCAGTAGTCGAGAATCACTCGTCCCCTCTACCTCCGCCACGCCGGGCTCCCTTCTTCTTGCTTTGAAACTCCTTCATCTTCCGCCTTCCTGCTGCCTCTGCCTTTTGCAGCTGCTCCACACGCTTGCTTTGCTCGGGAGTGGTTTCGCCGGGTACAGTGTCTCGCCCCGCTTGCATAATTAGCTCATGAAGCTTGCGAAAGCAGGCGTTGACGTTGTCGTTCTGTTTCCGCGAATCGTCCGCTTGAATGACAATTCCGTTGGATTTTGCAGCATGGTAGCGACTACTCAGTAGCGATTGATGCATCACTTTCGGCACGCGCTGGAGAAGGACTGAGATCGGTACTCGCAGGGTAGCCTTTGAGGATACTCTGTGCAGTGTGAGGGCCATGCCATTTCAACCACAAGATGTAATCTCACTCACTTGTTCACATTCTGGCCTCCAGGCCCTGAAGATCTGCTGAAACTCACATCACACAGGTCGCGAGGTATTGTATCTGGATCCAATCTGGAGAGCCATTGGCGTGCTGCTTTGAGCTCACCTTCATCTGCACAGCTGCTGCGATTCGCCGCATACAATCGCCTCGGTCCTGCGCTCCATATGATCGATTGGGGAGGGCGAGCACGTTGCAGTGCATTGCTGAGTTGGAGCATCGTCCATTGCACATATCATCGTGAATTTGCGCGGAAGTCTGGAAATACGCCCCAGAAATGGCAAGGCTGACCAACGTGACCGCGCTAAGAATTCAAGCCGACGGGAGCCCGATCTTCACCTTCAATACTTCGCAAACCACTTCACTTCCTTCACTCCTACCATTCCACATTTCGCGGCGACCACTTTCTTCTGTCATCGGCGCAGCACCCACGCCATCTCAACCAGTTCGTGATTAGCGTCCCTTTGCTCCTGCCTGGGTCAATGGGCTATCGGACATAATTTGAAGCAGGGCAGAACAGTTCTTGTCACTCTTGCGCTTCGTTGATACAGATGAACGACTACGACTCCGGAAGTGCACCACCTTCCGAGCCTCCAGAAGACGCCTACGTGAGAAGTGAACCCCACCTACTGTCTCCAGCCTCGCCCAAGCCAATTCATTTTCCTCAGCCTACCAACATCCCGGTGCTGGAGAACATGATGGACGTAGGGTACAATCAAACTGAAGCGCATATGAGTGATCCGGCCATGCGCAATACGGAACTCCGTCCTGGTGCGTGGCGTGATCCAAATGAACCGGCAGAGGAGACAACCGACTACGCATCGCCTTTCTCCACTGGTGGCGGCGACATCTCTCACACAGCAAGCGCCGACAAAGCTCACCCAACGACGTTCGAAGCCACCAAGACGGACGAGGACGGTGAAGCATCGGCGCTTGAGCCCGGTCCGGCGAGCATCGACGCACATAGCAGCACTGAGACACTTGCGAATGAAGCAGATGTTCCACTTGCGTCGCAATCTAACGGCTTTTCTTATCAAGCCAATTCTCATCTCCAAACGGATGTCGTGCCTGAGACCCACCATGCTATTGCGGATACATCACTGCCTTCGTCAAATCCGAGCGTGCCCGCCGCTGAACAAACTGCACCCACCGCAGATGCTAGCCTAACCCAGCCAACTGAGAATGATCAAGCCCAGGCGAATGCCACTGCAACGCCTCACCCACTCAGTGATGAAGTCGTCTCCGCGCAGCATACGTCTCAAGCTGAAGCCCAGGCTCCCGCCCATGGCACAATTCCATCTTCTCAACCTGCAATGCCCTCTCAACCTGAAGTGCAGACGTCAGTCCATGGCGCACTCCCATCCTCTCCGCTGTCAGCGCCAGGTCTCGGTGCAGGTCCTAGTGGGCTCCCTCCGCGCCCTCCACCGCAAGAGCAGCCGCGTATCAACCCAAACTATGTACACTCGCAACACATAAGCGATTTTCATCCCATTAGTCAGGTTCCGCAGAGCATGCAGCCGTCCTTCCCAGCCACCAATATGCCAATAGAGAGTCGCAGGGAGTATAAAATTGCTGCTGGGGAGACGCCCACGATTGACGATCAACCCTGGACGCAAGATATCCAACGAAAGTATGATCATTTCCTGGACGAGGAAAGGAGATATGTAAACGAAGCCAAATGGGACCAATTTCCTCTCGGATCTCGCCTGTTCGTCGGTAACCTGTCCTCTGAGAAAGTGACAAAGCGCGACATCTTTCACGTCTTTCACAGTTATGGCGACCTTGCGCAGGTGTCAATCAAGCAAGCCTATGGGTTTGTGCAATTCCTCAAAGCCGATGACTGTGCACGAGCATTAGTTAGCGAGCAGGGGAGACAGATCAGTGACAAACGTATCCACTTGGAAGTCAGCAAGCCGCAGAAAGCTGCGCGCAACCAGCAGAACAATGCTCGCAGGTCCCGATCACCAGATCATGGCGGCCGAGGCAAGCGTGGCCAAGATGGTGATCGTTATTCGCATGGTCGAGGAGGTACCCAGGGGCGCAATCGTGAATCGAGGGATTTGAGGGATGGCTATCGCCCTGGACACCGTTCTCCCTCTCCTCGGGGTTATCGGGAGCGGCGCGATGAGAGATTCTCCACAAGGTCAAGATCGCCAGCGTATGGTCATCGTGACAGAGATCGGTATACTCGGGCTAGTCCGCGCCGCGAATCCGAAGATGATCTACCACTACCACGTCGCATGCCACAAGACGTGCCCGACGTGCAGCTGATCATTCTCGACCAGCTTGAGCGTGACTTCATAGCTTGGGTGGAGGCAGAATTCTCCAAGCGCGGCATACGCATCGACACTCTCATGATCTCTCCGCGCTTGAGTGAAGAGGCCGTGGTAAGGCGGCAGATACTAGAGGGAGTGCTCGCGGTCTCGAGACTGAGACGTCACAACCAGAATGAGAGCAAGATTGGTTTGACCATCTTCAAGCGCAAAGGAGCACTCCAGGACGTGCAATTTGAAGAGTACGAGCGTCTCGATCCAAATGTCGCGTGCGAGCTGGTTCTCAGGGAGAAGCGGACGCTTCAGGGTCCTGCTCCGTCGAGCGCTGCTTCGTACGGCAATGGATATTCAGGCCAAGGTCAGTATGGTGGTCCACCACCGCCTCAGCAGTATGGCTATCAGCAGCAGCAGCAACAGCATGCGCCGTATGGTTCATCTGCCGTCGGCCCACCTGCCGGCTTTCAGCAAAACTACGGGCAGCAAACAGCATATTCGCAACAACCGCCTGGAGGGTATCCTAACAATGGCCCACCACATCCGACACCTCCAAACGTGGATCCCAACAACCTACAGAACCTGCTTGCAAATCTAGGTCAGCCGCCAGCGCCGTACGGAGGACCTCCTGCTCCCGCTCCGTACGGTATGCCTTCTCAGCAGCCTGGCTATCCACCGCAACCTCCTGCGCAGCAAGGATACCCGCCTCAGCCTCAGCAGCAAGGTTACGCCCAGCAAGGCCGCCAGTACAACGCTCCACAGCAGAACCCCGGCGCTGGATATCAAAGCTACTCAGCAACGCCGGTTATGCCAGGTAGTCATCCAGGACCATCGCCTCCAAATTATCAGCAGCCTCCAACAGGGCAATCGCCCGCGAATATGAAGGACGTACTCGCTAGACTCGGAAGTTATGTTCCTTGATGCGCTCGGCGAGCGTGAGGGGATTGTCCGTTTGACTTCAACATCAGCACTGCATCGACCTGGCGAGTGGGCAATGAGAAGCACCAAAGACTAATGACCATCTTTTATCCGGAGATCTTTCAGCGACTGCGAGCGTTCGTGGCAGCGGAGCGCACTTTGTGAGTCCCAAAATCGACTCAGTCCGTCGGGACTGAAAGATGAGCTGGCATGTTCCATGGTATGACAGCGCCGCTGTTGCAATCGATGTGTAGACACAAATGAATTGGGAAGGCCGATGCACGCCTCTCCTTCCTACTTTTCTGTACATTACGAATCAATGGCTTTATTAAGATGATGCCTCTCACACCTTTTTTCAACGACTCTCGGGTGATATCAACCGGCATCCTGAATGTCAGCAGGAGACAATATCGACCTCGGCTGATATGTCGCAACGACTTGACGCTGAACATTATTGAACTTTCATCTGCAATACATTTATTGCACCTAGTATACTGGTAGAAGACTTCGGGTAAAGATTGGGACATCTTTGAGAACCTCCCATGAACAGCTTCGGTCTCCGCTTGAAACTTTTTCGACTTCCTCTTCGGCTTATCACAACAGCACATTCGCCTCACTATTGCATCCGTCCTTTCCACATATCCATTGCAAATATGTCAGGCCAACTACCACATCTCCCGGACATTGAAAGATTAAGCCCGCGTGTCATCCGGATTCTCGGCGGCAATCCTAGCAAATACACTCTCCAAGGAAGCAATACATATCTAATCGGTCAGGGCAAACAAAGACTTCTATTAGATACCGGAGAAGGCAAGCCAGCATGGAGCGAAAATCTGCGAAGGGTACTCAAGGACGAAGATGTTTGTGTTGAGAAAGTCATCCTCACGCACTGGCATGGGGATCATGTTGGTGGAGTTCAGCAAGTCCTAGAGCTCAGCGAGAAGAAACCCGACGTCTACAAGAATCAACCTGATGCCGGGCAGGCAAACTTCGAGGATGGAGATGTTTTCACGACTGAGGGTGCTACGCTCCGCGCGTTTCACTGCCCAGGACACACGGTTGATCATATGGCTTTTATTTTGGAAGAGGAAGATGCCATGTTTACTGCCGATAATGTTCTAGGACATGGAACTGCCGTCTTTGAAGATCTGACTGCGTATATGGACAGTTTAGTGAGAATGGAAAGGCAGTTTTCTGGTCGTGCGTATCCCGGTCATGGGGCGGTAATTGAAGATGGGAAGGCGAAGATCAAGGAGTATGTGTCGCATCGCAAGCAGCGTGAACAGGATGTTCTGGGGGTTCTGAAGGAGAAACCTGCTTCTGGTGGCGAAGGATGGGACAGCATGGATGCTGTGAGAATTATATACAAGGACTACCCGGAGAATTTGCATGAACCAGCTCATGGTGGTTTGAAGCAGGTGTTGAAGAAGTTGGAAAGGGATGGAAGGGTCAGACAGCTGGAGGATGGAAAATGGCAACTTATTGAAAAGTCGGCGCTATGAGACATGTTGTGACCAGGAAGAAGGCTTATTTCCAAGATGAGCCTTGCTCTGTAGCCATACTATACAAAGACGCCCTCCGAGCACTATTGACTTCACTCAGCCTTCCATCTTCTACCGCCGCCTTTGCGCCACAACCACACAGCTTCTGTGGCATATGTTTTGGCGCTTAGATGCCTTCCGCCATCCACGCCTCTGCCTTCACTCTCATCCACCAGTACTTGGATGACCTTCAGTCTCTCCACCTCTCTCCACAGACCTCTCGCAAGCTCGCCAAAGGTATCTTCTGATCCGAAGCGGTCAGCACCTGGTTCTCCGGCATCGCCAAACTCGCCTTTACTAAGTCTGTAAAGTATGCGACCCAAAGTTTGGAAGGCAATACAACGTTGAGCAGGGTATGTAGAGCGAGAAAGATGAGCAAGCTCTCCGATTGTGTAGCCCGCTGCGTCTGGCGCATCCCCATGGTGGTGCAGACCTGCCGTGACAGGGATTTCAGAAGCAGTCTTGGGTGGTATCAGCTCGCCTCTGAAGGAGAATCGTATGTCTTTTGCGTTGAAAGCCGTGGCGCTCGGATCATAAGTGCTGTCTTTCGAGCTTGGAGGCTGCATCCATTCCAGCTTATCGGGGTCAGAGGGCAGAGAGGGGAAATACTTCTGGTGTAGATCTTCGAGGAAGGTCTCCGATGATGGATCGAGCTCGGGAGGTTGTGGTGCAGTTGGAAAATGGACACTATCATGGGGTAGCGCCTCATCGGTAGCGTTGCCTTTATTGTGACCATCATCTTTGTGCTTCGGCACTTCCGGCTCTGCCTTGGTATCTTCTCTTACTTCTTGCTCTACCGGCTCCTCGAATTTGACACTTTTCATAGACTTTGGCTTCGTGTTCTCCGGCTTCACTTCCTCGTCGACTTGTTCTTCGCCCATTGGTCGTGACAGATCGACTTCATTGCTGCCTGTGGCAATGTTTGATCGCTCCAGGAGACGCTGGAGAAGTCCCGCGCCAAAGCTGTTGAGCAGCTCTTTTCGCTCTTCTTCAATCTCATCTGGTGACATGGCAGCAAGTTTTTGGCGGTTTTCTTGATCTATTCGTTCTTTTTCTTCGTCTTCCCAAGATTTTGCTTTGCCACCGCTATGCACTTCACCTACACTTTGAGGATGAGAAGTCGCACCATCTCTGGTCTTGGCGTCAGATGCAGATTTCTGCTTCTTGAACCTGCTCTCTACAGTACGCTTTTTGTGTTCTGGAAACCCGCTTTTGTTCTTTAGCGTCGGAGCGCTGGGAGGTTTTGATGCTGCAGGCTTGCGCTCGAGCACATCGCCTACAAATGCGGCAGGCAGCGGCGCGCTCGACTGATGATCCTCATCCTCACTATCTGATAGATTCAATTCGAACCTCTCGCCTCGAATCATGGCGATGTTGTTTCCTTGTTCGTTGTTGATACAGCGTCTCCACGCATCAGAGGAGGTTCGGCCGTCAACAGAACCTCAGCATAGGAGGAATCTCAGCCGGTTCAGTCCAAAGGAAAAGTGGTGGCCGCGGTTCTGCTCTCAGTAGGAAATATCTCCTGGTGCGTGAAGATGTTGTACGGCAACGGCTGAACATAAGGTAAGGATGTGTTGGCAAACCTAAATTGATGTGGGCCGTCCCGGCGTTCCAGTCTGCCGGGATGCGCTAGCGCTACTTATCGTAGGGAAATCGAGCTCATCTATGTAAAAGATATGCACGACTTCCCATACCACCAGATATATCTGCAGCTTCTTTGCTGTTTGGTCAACTCGCCATGGGTCTCGCTGCTATGGTGATTATATCACGTTCGTCGGATGCTTGTTAAGTGGGCATGCCGATCGAACAACGTGAAAAAGTTCCGCCAGAGCAAGTGTCGCCCAATTATGCCAAGAGGCAGCATCATCCAGTACATTTTTAACGCAGCGACACGAAGCGGCAGCATGTGTCAGAAGAGACTCTCTCAAAAGACAACACAACAATACAAGCAACGATTCCGCCAGTGAAGGCAACGTGCAAGTGAAGTTATGAGGTCGCTAATAGGCATCCCGCACCCCAGTTCCAAACTACGCTAGGGGTTTCTAGGTCTAACATTCAACCTCAAGATTTCACTCCTGCTCTGCAGTGTTGCCCTTTTCCATGCTGGCCCCTCTTCTGGGTCGCTCGTCGCTCGGTCGGTCATCTCCAACCTAACGATCCGTGACTTGCTGGCGCACGTTCCCGTTCTTCACGGGTTTCGTCCTGCTGCCGCTTCGCCGTCCGCTCTGGCTTTGGGTCGTTGGCTTTTCGCTTTATGCCCTCTCCCTTCCACGCTCTGCACTTTCTTCCTTCTACATCCTCCTTTCTGTCGCTTTTCATCGTGTCGTCGAGCTTGTGCCATCAACTTCAGCGCGTGCTTTATCGCATTTTGTCCATCGAAGCCTGCACAGCACGCATCTGCTCTTTGCACTACTGTTCACCACTGCGACCAACGACTGCGAGCTCACTGCCGCCTGGAATCGAGAAGAGTTGTCCATACCGTTCCTTCGTCGCGGTCGGCCTAGGTGTACTTTCCGAAGCCGGTCATCCAATTGGTCGGCTTGATTCTCCACACCACGGACTTGTTCAACAAACGAAGCTCGCAATTCTGGCCGCGATCTACCCCACATTATCGCATCGCAACTTTGAATGAGTTGTTGCAATAAAAATACTGGCGGTCCCTATACCTATACCATTGAGTTGTCTTGGCAATAAAATACAACGGCCATGAACGCGAACATGCCACCCGCATTGACCGAACATTCTGCTAGCGATGACTCTAGTAGCATATCGTCACCGCCACAGTCACCGCAACATGTTGTATCTGCCGATGAAATCACCGTCGCGAGGCCTAACCGCCCCACTTCTGCTCTTGGTGGAGGTGTTGTTGGAAGTCCGGCTTACCCCCCTCAATCTCACAACATTTCCGCCAATAGTGCTCATGAAATCCTACCACAACCAACCACTGCACCAGTCAAGGTGAAGAAACCAAGAAAACCTCGAGAGACCAAACCCGCTCCCGATGGACAGCCCCTCAAAGAGAAGAAACCTCGCAAACCCCGGGAAAATAAGGTCAAGACGGAAGGCGCTCCCAATGCCGCCCCTCGCAAGAAGCAAAAGGTCGGAGACAAGACTGCACTTGCACCTCCATCCGATGTCACTGCCGGTCCTCGTCAATCGACCTTGATCGGTCAGTTCTATCAGCCTGGACAACCTGCCAGCGCACCTCAACCTTTTCAAGCTCATCCATCAACACTTGCACCATCTCCTCGACAACAACCTCCATTCACATCAGATAGCATGTCACGCAGCAATATCACACCGCAACCGCCATCTCAATCGCCTGCACCAGCACCAGCATCGCGGCCATATTCAAGTGGCCAGAATTACGACCCCATTCGCGGCGCGACATATGAGTATGCACCGTCACGGCCAGCAGCAATTGTGAATGGCGCACAATCAGCACAAGCGTCGCCACAAGTCAATAGAGCCTCCGCGTCGCCATCAATTCAAAGTCTCATTGATCCGCCGCCAACCCTGAAGACAAACACATCGAATATGACATACGTGCAACAGGCCAACTCGCATCCAGTGCCGCAGCAAACAGCCTCCTTTGTCAACCAACCCACGTCACCGAAACCGACTCCCGTTTCAACGACTCAATCGTTACCGCTGAGTCCACTGCCGACGCAAACGCAACAGGTTGTGGCCACCAGCATGGACGGAGCCATGGATATTGATGCCGTCCCGCAGGATAATCCAAAACAACCAACGGTCAAGCCCCAACCACAATCGAAGTCTTCTTCATCAGTACCAACCCCGAAACCTAGCAAGCCGACCTCGCCGCCGGCAAAACCTGCTTCAAAGGTGGGAACTGGGAGTGGCCTCCTTTCAAGTAATAACCTTTTCGGTGGGCCATCGTCTGAAACCGATTCCGAGCCCAAAGGCTTGACCATCGACTTCCAGATCAAGTTGAATCCAGCTGGAGGCAATCAGATCAACATCGCTCACGAGATCATCAAGAAGTACGGTGGCGATGCTGTCGACCCACATGCTGCTGCACACCGCAATCGTCTTCGTGCAATGGCTCTGGCACAAAATAAGCTTGAGGCCAACTCGACAGACGACATGTCCGTCGATCTATCCGAGCTGGACAATGACAGCAATGTCGAAATGGGCGGCATGGACGATGAGAGAAGTGGTGCTGGTGGAGAGCCGGTGCGGAAGCGTCGTAGGAAGATTGAGGAGTACGACAAGGAAGACGATTTCATCGACGACAGAGAGCTAGCGTGGGAGGAAAGTGCAGCTGTGGCCAAGGACGGCTTCTTCGTCTACTCCGGACCACTCGTGCCTGCAGGCGAGGCCGCACAGGTCGAGAGCTCCGCACCCACGCGCGGCCGGGGTGGCGGCAGGGCCAGAGGGCGAGGACGTGGAGGTGCTGCCGCCGCCGCTGGAGCGCCGGCGAGTGCTACTGTGGCCCGCAAGGATCCGAATGCGCCTGCAGTCCCAGCTAGAGGCCGTGGCAGCAGAGGTGGGCGCGCCGCAGCTCCAACTGGCAGAAAGCGAGCGACGAAAGCCGACAAGGAGAAGGCGGAGTTGGAGAAAGCTCAGCGGACGTCAATGTTGACCCAGCAGCAGCAGCATTTCCCACAGCAAGCTTCTGGCCCGTCTTTACCTGCTGGTAGCCCTACTTTGGGCATGGGATCTTCTACGATGCCGGCACCGGTCCAGCCTCAGCATGTGCTACACTCGAATTATGGCAGTTCGATGCCGGCCGGCGATACTCAACAATCTGGAGTGCGCGCCTAGGGGGCACATGGGCTGGCCTGGCGGAGACGTGGGCAATGGTGGTAGCTACGAGACTGATCGTCCTGCAGAAGAGGGTTGTCCTGGAGGTCAGCGGCTTGTCTTTTGTTGTTGTTGTTGTTGTTTTGCGAATGGCTCTTTCTTTTTTTTCACTGTACGGATACCTAGCATGGCTATGCTGTTGGGAAAAGAATAGCGTCGCTGTATAAGTATGATTAGGCAGTCGACAATGGCTGGCTGCTTGCAAGCCAAGAGAGAAGATTGCAATGAAACACCATTTGCAACCTACTTACTATCCCGTTCTTTTTGAAAACGTCCCTTGGTTCACCATGTTGTGATTTTGCGTCGTTTCCCCTGCCAAAGATGTACATGAGCGGAACATACTTTCGACAGTAAGTAGAGCACGGAATATAACATCTCTTTCCTATACATATATTTCAGTATACATACATCGCTCTACTTCCTCACTTCTTCTTCTCGGCCTGATCTTCACCCAACTCCTTTGCAGCATCGTCGACCTGGTCTATAGTCGAGGGCTCATTCCCCTCACCCGGCGCGTCTTCAGCAGCGCTCCTTCCTCCGAACTGCGCCAGATCCTCCGAATCATCGTAAGCGTCCTCATCGGGGATGGAGTAGGCCTCGTCTGACAGAGAAGGGTCAAGAAAACCGAGGTCGTCAGCCTCATTCGCAGCATCTGAAGCACTCTGCTCGCCCTCCTCTTTCGCAACTTTTTCATCTGAAGCCTGCTCACTCTGTTCACTGCTCCCAAAGAATATCTCATCCGCCGCTGCAATCAATTTCTGGTCTGCCTCAAACTCCTGCACGGACTGCCCAACGTGGTCCTCTGGAAACTCCGGGCTCGCCGCAACATCCGGTACAGAGTTCGGTCTTCTATTCCGAGTCGTCTTTCTCGTAGCAGAACGTTTCGAAGGCTCCGCCAAGCCATGTCTGGGTGAGTAAGTGATCACACCATCCTTTGCAGCAGTCTTCCTCAAAGCTTGACCTTGCTCTCCTGCTCTTCCCAGCACTCCTGCGATTACCTGTACCGCTCTCAAACTATCATCGTTTGCAGGTATGGGGTATGTGACCCACGTAGGATTTGCGTCCGTGTCGCAGATACCGATGGTTGGAATGTTGTTCAGTCCACACTCGTGCAGCAGAACGTAGTTCTCCAATGGATTCAAACAGACCACCAAGTCGGGCTTAATGGCTGCTTTGGCACCTAGCTGATCCTCGAACCCTCCCACATCCTGGTCGTGCTCGTCAACCACTTTCTTTGCGCAGCGGCCGAGAATCTGTTGGCCGTTGGTAATGCTTCCAGGGATCCACTTGGTGAACAAATGGCAGCCATCTGCAAGCTGCGCGGCTTTAACGACGGCGCGGGCTTGGCCTTCACGAGTGCCTACGAAGAGGACCAGTCCGCCGCGCTCAGTGACTCCAGACACAATTTTACAGGCACGACGAAGATGCGAGGCTGTGGTATCGGGAGCAATGATGTGGATCCCCTCGCGTACACCAAAGATGTAGCGTGCATTGGCTGGGTGCCACAGGGAGGTGGCGTGGCCAATGTGTGTTTGTGAGGCGATTAGGAGTTCGAGAGTGATGTCTGCGGGAGAGGGTGGGTTGGTCAGGAGTTCGTGAGGGCGGTAGTGGGGAGACAGAGAGGTTCCGAGAGGTTGGAGCCGCGACTTTTGGTGGTTGAAGAAGGCGTAGTCGAGGGCGACGGGATGGTTTGGGTCGTTGATGGCGACTGCTCGGGAGGCATCGACGGCGGCGAGTGCGGGTCCTGCTTCGGTGCTGGTCACAAAGTGAGGAGTTGCGACAGGAGCCGTTTCGATGGCGGAAGCGGTAGGCGGAGTGCTCTCGAGCGAGGAGTTGGCGCGGTGTTGGGAGAAGGGGTGGAGCTTGGGCAGCGCGATGCGGCCTGTGGTGGAGGGTCAGGGTCAGCATGCACCTCAGTCGGGATTGAGGTGGGCATCAATGTCTCTCACCATGCCGCAATCGCAGCGCACTTCTTATGATCATCGCTGCTTCATGTTGTCAGGAAGGTCTCCCTGTCCTCGATCAAAGTTGAAGTCTTAGTCTTCGGTTCTGGACTTGGCATCACCGAAGCTCCGGTGAACTTCCAATGTCAATGTCAATCGATAGAATTCATGTAAGGTACATGTAGCACTTCATATACACCCTCTACTCGGTTGCTCCATGCCATGTCTCTGCCCGCAGGCGGCAACATCTCACGCGGCCATCTGGATCACCGACGACATCCTCGCGGCAGCCTGGCGTCGCTTCACACATGTCTACAATAACACTTCGACTCGCTGCCAGAACAGTCGCGTTGATGGCGGCAGGAGGCATGGCAGCAACGTGCCAGGCCCGCTCGAAGCGCGACGTCGTCTGGCAAAGAGGCGCATGGCTCTAGCATCGCATGCCCAACCGTCTGGTCCGGGTGGAGACTTTGGTGCATTATTTGGACTTTTTGGCACACGAGGTGTCACGCGACAGGACGCGGAGAGGGGATGGAAGTGGG
The DNA here is from genome assembly GCA_002116395.1 of Ramularia endophylla. NCBI lineage: Eukaryota > Fungi > Ascomycota > Dothideomycetes > Mycosphaerellales > Mycosphaerellaceae > Ramularia > Ramularia endophylla. The sequence goes on along the minus strand of MWSQ01005565.1, from coordinate 34,570 downwards.
AGGCGCCAATGTCACGGCAGACTGAGGTAGCCAATGAGAATAGGGAGAGGAATGGATGGGCGTATGGATGGCCTGGAGGTACGCCGAAGAGAAAAGAGCTGGAGCTGGAGCTGGAGGCCTGGGAAGAATGCTTGGATTTGCCAGAGCAGGAGCTTCAAAGTGTGCCTAGGAGCAGTAGTCTGATGGTGGAGGGGAATGTGGTGGAGGCGGCGGTGAAGGAGGATCCCGTGCTCACAAGCATCAATGCATTTCAGCAGCTGTTGACGGATCTGGAAAGTGTGGAAAGTGAGAGGGATGTCACAGCCGACGATATGGCTGCCATGATTGCATTCATGCAGTCTTCTGCTGACGAAGGAGAAGCGAAGAACCCTTCCAGACTTGTGCAATGGCTGGGTGCAAGAGGATTGCTGGAAAGTGCTGTTGCCGACCCTGTCATGGAAACCATCTTAAACAAGATTCACCTACGAACGCTCTCCGTGGAAGAATCTGCCGAGATACTCAGAGTGTCGATGCGTGCCGTCTCAATGACCTCGCCTGATTATTCTCGAGTGGTGCGCTTGATGCAGACTCTCGGGCAATCAAAGATGCTGGCAGAAGCTTGCGCAACGACGACCCGGCTGTTGATGGAGGAAAACAGGGCCAACGACCAGCCTCCTCCGCCTGCTATACATACATGGCTCGCTTGTCTACGTTCGCACTTAGGGTCTAAAGGCTCACGACAAACAGGGCTGGTTTGGCATACCGTGTACGAACAGCTTGCTCGGCGATTCACTCGCCCCGCTCTGCTGAGCGAGCACCTCTGCCAAATCAAGCCAGGGGAACTTGCCACTGTCTTATTACACCACTGGGTTCCGCACATGTTGACGACTGTCACTGATCCCGTGCGATCGATCGATTCCGCAACCAGCGAGACGCTGAGGGAGGCTGTCAATATCACCTACAGCCCGTCCGCCAGTGGTGGTCGAGAGGACGAATTGCGATTCTCCTTTTCCGGACCTTCGTCAATGGCCCTCACGCGCATCTTCAACGCATGGCGGTGGATGCGCCGATCGAGCTATCCAAGAGGCCACCCGCGTTATAAGCAGTGGAGCGCTTCCCCCAATCGTCTCCTGGACCTGCTCTCCCTCCTCGCACGTCATCGTTACCCCTACGCCGAACTATCCAACGAAATATTCTCAATACTTTGTTGCCAATCATCACCAACGACCAAAAAAGGCGTGTTGTCCCTTTACCAGGAACTCATGCAACGCCCAACGCCAGAAGTTCGTTCGTTAGGAGTTTCCAAGGATCTAGCAACCCAGCTAGTAAATCATTTCCTCTCGACCAACAATCTGCAATACGCACTCAACGTCTTTCGCAGCGTATCGGGCCTCCCACTCAGCCGTTTTCACGCTCTCGCCATGGCGCTCGCACAAGATAGCAGCCCTTCTCTGTCCTCATGTATATGGCATGTTTTGAACCGCGTCTCGGCCGAAGACATTACTTCTCGCCCGGCGCTGGGAGCTGCTGGACAGGATCTGAAGCTGCCACCGTCCCATATCGACCTCGTCCATCGCGTGGCTTTTGCTTTTGCCAAGAATGAGCATCTCCAGCCGAGAACGGCGTTTCTGCGGGTCTGGGAATGTTACCGCTTTCTTAGAGATCGCTCTGCCCCCGTTGGGAGCTTGTTGTCGAGGGCCATGGTTACTGCGGGTGTTATTCGGCCGCTCAGAAAGGGAATTCGGGTTCCTACCGAGCAATTGAGATACGTGCTGAGCATTGTGGAAATGATAGAGGGGAGAGAGGTCGCGGAGGATGTTGATCAGGTTGTCTTGCAGGTGTTCACAAGAGACGTATTGCCTGGGCTGCAGAAAGGGGCTCAGAAGGGTAATGGAACAGAAGAGATTTCTCAAGGGACTGCGCGGTGGAGGATGGCTCTGTGGGCACGAGAGAGGACGGGTATAAATGAGAAGCTCTGGACTAAGGCACGAAATCAAGATGAGGAGTCGGGCGCGAAATACATGTATGAGCCCATCACTTCGAGTGAGGGCAATCGGGATGTCTCGAAAGTTTCACCAAGAGCTGGAGCAGACTTTGGAGATATCCCTGCATTGGAGAACGAGTCGACTGGTCTTGCATGCTCTGCGGATACAATATGTTGCTCACCAGAAACGGCATCGCCGGACGATATGCTTGCGAGTGAGATTAACTCCTCGAAAACTGAGATTGAAACATCACCGCGACCAGAGTCTCCGGTTCAACAAGACATTGGCCACAGCGCAGAATATGAGCCCTTTGCTGTGGGTGAAGGCACTGGAGCTGGAGCCGAGATCTGCTCCGCCGATACTGCCTTCTTGTCATCTTCCGAACACCCACCCGCGAAGGAGCTCGATGCCATCGGCCCATCTGCGTCAGAATACTTGTCGCAACTAGAGCCTACGGTTCGGCGTGGCCTTGGCTACAGCGACTCCACGTGTTCCGCTCTGAAGGATGAAGATGTCATGGCCAAAGAGCTGAATTCTAGGTTTGGGGAGGAACAATCCGATCCTGCTCCCAGCCAAATCGACATATCGGGTTCCACAATGATGGATCTCGACGATAATCTATTTACCATGAAGCAGGAGTTTGGACGAGAACTGAGCAACACCAACGCGAGCGAGCAGCCAATATTGATGGAAAAGCCAGTGCATGTCTTTACGTCGGGAACAGGAGAGATGAAACCATATTCCGTCCCGAGCACAGAAGAATTGGAAGGATTCTCTGTCGATGTTGTAAATATCTGGCCTTTCGAAGACGTCGTTCCCGGACGAGACCTTCCCAGCACGGATTCCGGCGAGCAGGTCATCTCTAACGGCGAACATCTCGTCTCTACCTCGACGACAGAAGAAGCAGAAACAACATCTGCCGACGTTGTTGCGTCCCACCCCTCTGAGCATGTCGATGCTGGCCTTGGTGCGAATCATGACTCCTCCAGCCTTCCACTTCGTTTGATATACGCCTCTTCCCGGCGTACTAAACTCATTCGACGCGTTACACTTGCCGATGACGTCCAGCATTGGGGACAGCGGTCCAGTCGACGGCCGGGTATGCACCACGCCTCAATGCCAACAACAAGTGACAAAGGTTTCAACCTTACCGATATGCGAAATGCGCCTGATGCTGTATTTGCAACTTCAGACACAGCGCATGAACAAGCAGGCACTCAGTTGTCGCACGGTACCTCTGTTGTTGTCGAACGGCACTTGGGTGTACAATTTCCGATCTCCTGGGGAAGTGAGTCTTATAACTTCGCACAATTTGGAACTCTGCTGCGCCGCTTACGACGGAATAAGCAGAAGCGCCCACCGTTGGATGATACCGCACTTGCGATTCAGAGTATATGTGATACGGCGCTGGGCAATGTTGTTGGTGCTGGGCCGGCGTTTGCGGGTGAGCAGGTATTGGTATATCCCTTCCGATGGGGACCGGTCGAGGTGACTCGTTTGATGGGCTCCGCCGCAAGGGACTATGTTTGTGAACGGGCAAAGTCCGCCGGAAGGGAACTGGATCGGCGGGAGGAGCTGTTTGTGGCGACGGTAGATGCTTTGGAGGACGAGATGGAGAGGTTAAAACAGGGTAGGGAAGGGAGTTCTGTGTGAGGAGGACGATACCCAGATGCGTATCCGTGCGGCATGATAACCATATACGACCAATATTATTGCAAAATCTCTACATGCTTGGCGAAGGTGAGCACACGACCCGTGCCTTCTTTTTGATATAGAATTGCTTGGTGTCAAGTGGTGGAAATGGAGTGTATTAAGTACACATTTGCGACACGCTTTTCACACGCATACACATGCAACTCATGCAGTACCTTTTCACAAGACAAGGGTGTCAATGCCTAGTACTGCCCTCAACACCCTCTACAAAGTCGTTTCTTCCAACCTTTCGTACATGGAGAGGTGAAGAAGCTATCCTCGTTGCTCACTACCCCAACCTCAACCCTAACCCTAAGTCATGTCATGATCGCCAAGTGGACTTCACCTTAGTACACCGCCTCGCTTTCTCCTCCAAGCGTACTCAGGTTGTGTCGCCGCCATGGTCGCTACGGAAGCAGCACTGGCCTATCATGAGCCAAACATTGTCACGATCCTGATCCTGTCATCTTTTTTGATCTTGGCGAATGCACTGAACTGGGCGCTCGACCGTCTGCTGTATTGTGGCCTCCTTGGACAGATCGCCATCGGAGTCGCATGGGGCACGCCTGGTGCGAACTGGCTATCCGAAGATGTGCAGAACACTGTCATGCAAGTTGGCTATCTTGGCTTGATCTTCGTGGTCATGGAGGGTGATGCAGAAGTAATCTCGATAACCGACATCCAGCTGACAATATACACAGGCGGTCTTTCTACCAATCTCAAGTCCCTAAAATCGAACCTGCCGCTTTCCTGTCTAGTCGCTCTCATCGGAATAGCAACGCCCATAGGAGCTTCCTTTGTGCTCTTGGGTCTTGTCGACGGCACGACACCGGTTCAAGCCTTCGCAGCCGGAGCAGCACTCTGCTCAACTTCACTCGGAACTACGTTCACGATACTGTCTACCAGTGGTCTCAATACCAGTGGTCTAGGCGTTGTACTCTCGAGCGCCGCCATGCTGGACGATATCGTGGGTCTGGTCATGAGTGGCATCATCTCCAAGCTAGGTCAAACATCTGACTTCCAGGCCACCACTGTGATTCGACCGGTATTTGTGTCGATTGCTTTCGCTGTGGTGTTGCCTCTGATATGTATAGCCATTGTCAAGCCTTTCACGAAGTGGTGCTACAAAGGCTTGAGGAAACACACCGATTCACAGGTCCATCGCATATTGACGACAGAGTATGCTGTAGTCACTCTACACACCTTGGTCCTTGTTGCTCTTATCACTGCAGCTAGCTATGCAGGAACATCTGTACGTCAAAAGGAAGGATAGGAGATATGATGGATCGACCTGTCTAAAAATTTGAGGGTCCGGGAAATGGCTGGCCTTCTGCTCGAACAGCCTGTGAACGTGTCAGAGAGAGCGAATTGCTTGGGACGAGTCGAAACCGATCAATCCCTTTCCGACCATTCACTCATCTTCTGAACATGCGCTAATCCTTCTTTGTAGAACCTGTTCGCAGCCTACCTTGCCGGTGCTACGATCTCCTGGTGGGATAGTCTCTGCAGAGACTTGAGGATAGCAGCTTCGTCGACTCGTGGGAAGAGCCGACAAGCGGATGCTGCTAATGTCTCTCAGCCGAAGAAGTATGGACCTTCGACCGCCCCAAAGTCCAACAGACTCGAGGATACGCAGCCAGAGCAGGTCTCTGGCGAAAGCAGTAAATCAGCTGCTGATGACCAGGGTGACCATGGGTTCGATTCTGCCTTTACATCAGCACCGGGCATTACACACTACGATCATATTGGCGGCATACATATCTTCGAGAAGTACTATGAGCCGACATTGCGAACGGTCCTGAAGCCATTCTTTTTTGCTTCCATAGGATTCGCAATACCGATAACTCGCATGTTTGCTGGTGCAATTGTATGGCGAGGTGTTGTCTACACCATACTCATGGTCCTGGCCAAACTAGTGTGCGGTCTCTGTTTGATACGGTTCACGAGCCCCGGTGTCCCTAAAGCACCGGTCAAAAACCTCATACCCACTCTTTCCGGACACGCCTTCTGGCCAATTCGGACAAAATCTAACAAAAGGATTGGGGCAGTTCGTCAAAAGCCACAGTTCGATACTGCGACCGCAACGTCAAGCAGCACTCAAGTTAAGCAAAAGTCGAAGGTTCCGAAAATACCAAAGCCAAGTTCAATCTACCCGGCTGCCATGCTCGGCAGCGCAATGGTTGCCAGAGGCGAGATCGGTTTCCTCATCTCGAGCGTGGCAGAAAGTAATGGTGTTTTTGGCTCGTCTGGCGCAAGTGGCTCATCTGAGCTCTATCTCATCGTCACTTGGGCCATTCTGCTTTGCACTCTGATCGGACCGATGGCGGTTGGTCTAATGGCCAAACGTGTGAAGCGGCTACAAGTCATCGAGAGAAGTGCCTCCAGTGGGAAGACCGATCCGCTGGGCATCTGGGGCATGCAGGCGAGCACTTCCGAAAGGGGCCCCAATTGAAGTTGAAGTGCATCCTGAATGCGTCTCATCAATATCGCAATCCTCGCAAAAGCCATTCTGTGTCTATGAGGCCCATCTGTATTGCCTCAATCTCCGACAGAACTCTGGTTTCACTGAATTGACCTCATGGCATGTTCCTTCGAAATGCATTGGAGGACAGGAGACACGTCCTCAAGGATTGAAAGATGCATCTGGGCGCTGCCAAGCAATCTACCATGTGTGAGCGGCATCTAAGCAAAATGCCACTGCCGCACCATTGACGCGTAAACAGTCTTTTCACGGATATGCGCCTTCACGTATGTAGTTGGCGTGTAGTGGTTGGCGCCCGCTATATCACATATATGCTCCAATAGTTCGTGCCTACGTATGTATTCCTTTCGGAAGGCTTTTCAGAAGCAGTGCCCAACTCCGTCCAACGCAACCCAAAATGTCCTGTGGCGCAGTCGAAACCTTGAGTTTAGCTGCTCAAAAAGAATGGCAGTTCGAGTCGCAGTCCCGAAACGGCGATCAACGGCGGATGCAATGCGGCTCCCATCAGTTGCCGCGTTGCGTATACCCCGGAGTATCGTTGTCTACCAGTCCCCTGGCCGGGCGGAACCTCAATAAGAGCTCAATTTCGTCCAGAACCAATGTTCGCTCGCAGAACTAACCCGGCTACTGGATCCTCGTGAACCTAGCCTACACCGATCGTTTGCGGCTTTTGTCTTACAACAGTCAGGGCGATCCTTGTAGGCCCAGCCGCACCGCTACTGTGGCGCAGGAAAAGTCTAGTACAGACCTAAGGACTTAGAATAATTACTACATTGAGAATGGCATAAACGAAAGTAGTATATCCGCGCGAAAACTCCGTACTCGGAGGAAGCGGTATGAGAGGCTCAATGAGGTCAATGTTGAAGTAGGAGTTGTCTAATAATGTGTCCTAGCACTGTTCTTGCGTGCAGCGTGAGTTGAGGGAATTTTTGCATACAGCATCTGGCTGCCCCGCTTGAAGATCATGTCTCCCAGCCGCGAACGACTTTTTGGGACGTCTTGAATCTTGAGAGCTCTTAGCTTGGCATTATGGTTCCGAGCTTAGAGAGGCAGACTGCGCGTACAAGCTTGTACTGGTCTCACTTGAAGCGCAGAGTACAGTGCTGAATTCGTATGCATTGCCAAACTAGATGCGCTGGCATAAACGCCGCCTGATGAGGCCGCGACAGTATTGTACGTGTCAGTGCTGTATAAGATTTGGATATACTTTCATTGCCATGCGCAATCGCTGCTACCTACTCTGTTTCATGTTGTGTGGCGAGTGCTCCGTCACCGCCACTCGGCATGCATGTCTTGGCTTCATGTGACGAAATTAGGTTTGATTCTGTCGGCCTGTAATGTTTCTCCATTTGCAGGCTCGAGGCAGGGCGAGACGCTCGCTCTGCGAACAACCCAGCAAGTGTTCACTGCCCAAGTCGCGCCCGGAAGACACGGCAGCCACTGATGTTCTTCGGAATACTGCTGCCTGCGATTCATCGTGGGACTGAAATAACAACAACATTGGAATCATCTCGTGATAGGTTGCGGCCAGTCATATTATTCTGCCGGCTGAATGCAGATTTGATCTTGCTGTCTGTGAGCCAGCGCACCAGCGCTCTGTTCATCGTATAAATCGACAGCTCTCATTTCCATTAATCATTCTGTGCCAAAAGGCTCTTGGCCTGTAGTAGTCCGAGTTCCACGCTGCAGAGATGTGAAACCCTTCATTAAAAACGCTCCAAAGCAAAAGAGCCCGATATCAGAGGCTCTGGTATTGAGTGCACTCCCTAGAGGGAAACTGCACGATATCTCGTTCAATCCTTCCATATACACTCTTTCCATGAATGCAAGTACATATGCGTCATTGGTCGTGGCGATCGTGAATCAAACGAGTGTGGTCTGTCCCATGAAAAGGAATCAGAAGAGGAGCTTGAGCTCATACCCCAAAGAATGGACATTCTTGATTGTAGGTACGTCGCCGTCGCATTGGATGTCCGTGGGTCCGGCGTCCCATTCCCGCTTATGTCTTACTGGGGTGTCTGGCTGGATTTCGGAGAACTCAGTTGTCATGTCTTGGGCCTCAGGAAGCTCGCGTACGCAATCATCGTCGAAGAGAATGTGCAGACCATCTCTGTTGATCCGGTAAGTGCGCAAGACTGCCGTAGGTTCAATGCCGCATTTTGTTGCAATGGCGCTGTTGAAGTCTCTCAGCGTACGATTCATGAGGTACACTGCGCGGTAGTAATTGTCGGTAACAGCCTTTCCTGTGACTCGAGGCTGGACAAAGATTGACGCCACTGGCTTTAGAGGCCGTTCAGGAGGTGACCTGTAGCTGTGGTCGACGCCAAGAGCTTCTATCCATCCTGAGAGAGCACCGGAGATCGGAGACTTGGTCTCGATTTTAGAAGGCAGATTATCTGGTGGGCTCTGCAGTTGTTCAGGGATGGTAGGCTGTATGTCCATGGTTGCTGTTTGCGGGTTGTTCTTCCATTCGTTCGAATTTTCGCGGGAGGGGCCTCCTATCGGTGTGGGCTGTTGCATAGTTGCGTCCTTACGACTTCCAATCAAGCCGTCCGAGCTTGGGGTGGGTGAAACGGCTGAAGAGGGAGGCCCGGTCCCGCTGTGTTTCTCCCAGCTCGAAGCATCGATCGAATCTGTGCGCACAATATCTTCTCCGGAAAGCTTCACAGGATAGGCGTCTGGGTCGTCTCCTTCCTCACCGCGTAGGTAAAGCACACTTGCAGGCCGGGTTGAGGTAAACATATCTTGCAGTGTCATAAGCTTCATGTGCATGTCATCCTCGGCACTGCCTCTGCCACTGTTTGAAGCCGCAGAGTTCATTGACCATGTTCGTCGGTGTTTTGGAACTTTGCCAGGTCGACTGTCCATTCCTTTGGCCATGGAGCCGCTCCTCTTGCGCTTTCCAGAATCCCTCATGCCTGATTCGATCTGGGCGATCTGCTGGTTCAGCTTGTCAATGGTCTTCTTGACATGCGCAACATCGTTGGATAGTTTGCGTTCTGCGCCATGGTCTCGAAAGAGTTTGACTTTGCAGTAGGAGACCTCGCTTTCCAATGGGTGGGAAGACTTGGGCTCGGATCCCTCCTCGACCAACTCTGTCTTGGCGCACAGTCTGACGGGGATGCCTTTAACACCTTTCGAATGACTGAAGTCGGTCGAGAGAAAGTTGAACCGGACGGAAATGGGACACTCTGCGACGCCCGCAGGAGGACTCCAAGTAACGCAAAATCCGTCAAAAGAAGCACACTCGAGGTCGACTTTCGCTTTTCCAGGCTCCTCAGAACCACCGAGCTGACCAGCATCGACATATTCCACAGCCTGTAGTCGGCCACCGCGCTGATGGGCTTCGTTCGTACCGCGTCCTTCTTTCCAGAGTTGCCAGCATGCGGCAGGCTTCTGTCGTTGTTGTTCGTCTTCGAAAGAGACGCGTACAAACGTCCGGTACCTGGCTCCCGGAGTGCCTTGCTGGAAGTGGGTATCGACAACGTTTAAAGTATATGCTTGGCCTTTGTTCAGATATGTAACGGGTATTTCATCGGCATGCTTGATCATGGCTGTGGGTGCGTTGAGAGTGACATGGTATCGGAATCTGCCGCTGGTTAGCGAGATCAATGGTAAAGAGGAGAGGTTTTCAACATACTTTTCTGCAGAAGGGTGATAAGAGGGAGGCTGCATCACGCCTTGAAGCGCCTGAGGGTGGAACAGGCTGTCCATCGATTGGTGTGGATGCTGCATCGCCATGTCCATGGCCATATCGTCGACGGGCGACTCGCCAACCGGGCCCTCCATCGCGTCGAACGAAGGCTGGTGCGAAAACTGTTGCGGCGGAAAGCCTTGCTGCTGGTGCATCTGGAACGGGTTGACATTGTGGAACTGTTGAGACTGCATATGCTGAGGGATATGCGTCTGGAAGCCATGGAACTGAGTAGCCTGTTGTCCAGCATGCAAGCCGCTTTCTGATGTCGGCATTGATAGAGGCGTACCCAGTCCTAGGCCGCCAAACCCAGAAGGTGTGTGCAAGTCGCCAGCCTGGCTGTGGAACAAAGCGTTTCCTCCAGGCGGGGGCGTGTAGTAACCTGGAATCTGGCTTGCGAACATACTGAAGTTGTGGCTGTTTGGATCCATCAGGGACGGTGTTAGGCCAGAGGTTCCAAAAGTCCAAGGCTCGTTGGAACCTCTTGGGGTGGGGTCGGCATCCTTGATATCGTGAGGCTGATCGTCCAGGGACCTAACAATACTGTCAGTGATGACTCCAAGAGCTTGGTGCCGGCCACGCAATTCGGGCTGATCTGTGCTGGGTATTCTATCAAAAGGTGCAGGGAGAAGCCTACCGCGGGTTGGGCGGGATATCGAGCGCTTCTGCCAGCGATGTCGCCGGCAGCGTCTGTCCGGTCGCGTCCGTGGACGGCACACCGCTCGTCCCCAGCGCAGGGAAATTGGCCTTGAAGTTTTTGTATAGCTCATCGCTCGGCTTTTGCGATGTTCTTCTGGTGTTGATGTTATTAGCACAAGCCCTCTGATGTTAAAGTTTCGTCGAGCCGATCGTTGTGGCAGTGAGGCTGGAGGCTGAGGCTGCAATGTTTCCCGGGCGCTGCTAAAGCTGGACCAGCTGGAAGGTGTTGTCACAACTCACCTATTTCGAAACATTGTCGCCGATGTGAGGTCTAGCAGCTACGCCGGCGTACGCAGTGCTGAAGAGCATGAAAGAACTGGGTTGAATGTCGAAAGGTATTGGACGTGGAAAGGTGCGAGCTGTGAAACGCACTTTCAAGCCACAGGCGGGAGTTAATAAGACTTGAGAATCAGACCGTGGGCAGGGGTACACTAGCGTGACCCTCCCAGAAATGCGCCTCGTAAGAGCTCCAACAGGGCCTGCTTCCGTGTCGAGCAGTAGAAATGATACATAGAACCTTCTGCCCGATTCTGGATCGCTGCTATATGCGCCAGAGAAGCGCCCACGCGAGTGCTGCCTACTCGAGCTCGCTTTCGTTTCATCCTATTATTCCTTCTACAACGTTGTATCCCGCTTGTCGATTGGAATTCTCTCGCTTACGCCACACTGCAGTGACTGCACAGCCACGCAGGCCTGGGCTTTCTTAGCGTTTGTACCACCCAGTCTAGTGAGGTCTAGTGAGCTCTGTAGGCGAGGCCCCCTTCCTGTAGCTGTGGCTCTGTGGCTGACACTCGTTTCTCTCGTCCCCGCTCGAGGTGGAGACTTTGCGCCAACGCAGAGCCTGTCCGAAGACCGAAAGACTTGTTCGGATCTCCTTCCGTTCAGCGTATCGTTGTAACGCCCGGCCTCGTCAGGACACAAGTCAAGACGTCAAGTAGACTTCGGGCACGTCAGACGGCGCGAATCACGAATCCACGACGCTGCAAAAGCCTCACCCGCGCTCGGTGTCTGGTGCCGAATGGTCTGGTCAGTGGTCACAATAGCCATCGTGGAAGGCAGTAACCCGAGCCGAGACGGCATTGTGCACTCGTATCCTTACCGACATTTTGCTGGTAGACGTTGCGTCCTCACAATAATCGTTTCGCGCGTGTCAGTAGAAGCACCAAACCTTTCATCAACCTTCAGTTTCATCTGGCCGCCTGCAAAGTACCGCTAGAGGGATTCTCCGGTACCCTGTAGGTAACACACTCCGTTTGTCCGCTGTACAAATGGTCGGGTCACCTAAAGGCAACGAGCCATGCAGTCTGCGATCGCATGCAATGATTTCAGTTGGGTTGTGTTGCTTCGAAATCCTATCGGTTCGAAATGGGCACGGCATCTGGAGAGTGGATATATGTACTTGATGTTTTGATGAGACGGCTATGGTTCCGCAGCTGAACTAGTGTTGAGACGGTCTCCGCAACCAGTAGTTCACTCTCTCATCGACCAGTTCCCAACGGCCTGAAAAGGAAGCGGCCGACAAACACAGCATCTGGCAATTTTGCTCGAAGACTGCGGATCTGGTGCGGATAGAGTGTAGCTTCAGCGCATGGCAGCGGCTAAGTGCGTGTGCGCAGATCACAGCGGAGAGGTTCAACTTGCAGGACGCTGTTGAGGAAGCAAGCGGAAGCCATCGCGCACCGAGCATGTTGTGATTGTCACCGCGTCCGGACTTTAGGGTCGACACTACCAATCGCTGATCGGCTGGGCATGATGCGATACCTGCACTCTTGTACGCTTGGGTAGAGGAGCTCTGGTCACGCAGTCCGCTGCTCAAGTTACACATGCTTCAGGTCCCCCTCTCCAAGCAACAGTCAGATGTATACTCCGTAAGCGTATCAGCCTCAATGCTGTGGCTGGGTACTGCGTGCTGTGGCGCTAGGCCCGTCTGTGCATGAAACGCGTCGTGGCTGTGCAGCAGAGAGGCGTCTGCTGCAACCGTTGGAGCCGCACGTGGTCCCTCTTTCACGCGCTTCGAACATTCTGTGTGGCTGCGCTCGTTCTTCTCTCGGTTCTTCCTCCTAAAGCTGACGTGGTCCTGCAGCATGGCCTCCTGACCTGGCGTGTGCAGATCTCTGATAACGAAGTGCTGGAACAGAGCAGACACGCAGCTCTCACGGAAGTTCCCAAGCTTGCCCGGCGACATCATTCTTTAAGCCCAACGATCGTTGCCGGCCGGCATCCTTGCACAATCGGCCATACTCCAGCCACACCATGCGTCACTAGTATCACACAGAGCGGTATGCCACGCTGTTCTTGTCCGGGGCGTTCGATCCGCCGCACATCGAATCTACACAAATTCCCGGGGTGACCCGGCACTGTCACCGAGCCATGATGGTGTATTCCCTGCAGCAGTATAGTAGTGACGACACTTGGAAACATTTCAGCGGGCCATGATGATATCAAGCCCAAAAGAGATTTCATGCACTGTTGACGTACGGACATTCGGAGAATGAAAAGATTGCTCTTCACAAGGATGGCCTCGGGTACCTGTGTGAAGAAGCGATGAAACATCTTTCTTGGATTGTGTACCTTGTTAACAGTAATTTGACCCCATGTCATATCAGAGGTAGCGAAGACAAAATCTGCAAGACGCACCACTTACTACGCCATGGAAAGGTATAACAATAGACTGACAGGGCGACAGGCAAGTATTGTGAGCAATGCTGCCTCTGTGTGCTGTGCTCCGGTCTGACAGCCCATTTGTCGCTGGTGCATGCGCCGCCTGTAGGCTGAGGTAGCGTAGCAGAGGCCACTTTTGACCGTTGCTTGCTCATTGCAGCAAGCATGGCGTTGTCAACAGACACGAAAGTGTCCGATTCAATCTCCCGGGCGAGAATTCTCTTGTTGAGCGAGTCCCATATCCGGACATCCACGCAGATAGTCGCGAGCGCCGGACAGTTTCCCGTCAGGATCACTCTCGCGGCCCCCACCGCTGCGGAGATCGTTCGTGCGATTCACTAAACGATTGCTTTCCCTCGATCTCATCCTGGACATGGAATCCCGGTCGTTACACGGCGAAGTCTTGACGAACTCCTCTCGGGACCAGGACGGAGAACTATAAACAGAACTCGTTCTAGACTCGCCTTCATCGGAGCGTTTGATCACCGTAAGTAAGCTCGACATAGACTCATCCCGCTCCTGTCTCGGTCGAGCCAAAGCGCCTGGAGTATAGACAGGGGTCGGTATTCGAGATGGTGTACGCGAGGAAATCGAGCATAGCGATGCACTCTTGCGCAGCGCTTTCTTGCCATCGGGGGAGACCAGGAGTCCGGGTGTAGTAGTACGCTGCGCAGCGACATCATCACCTGGCTCAAAGGAGAATCTGCGAGATCCCGCGAGTGGGATTGCCGCTGTGTCAATCGCAAGACCAGGTCTAAGCTTGTGGAAGAAGCCAGAGGCTCTGGTCATCACGGTTGCACGTTTGACAATGCAGGTGCTCGAAGCGACTTTCATAGAAGATGATTGTTCTTGTCTCGTGATTCCGAGCGCGTTCGGCATACTGCAAGTGCGATTGGCAGGACCTACACAGTTGCAAGAGAAGGTCAGTACATGCCCACTGCCTTGGCGTTGAAGAGCTCATCGTCAGCATCTCTCCAAAGTCCTTCGTCTTATCAAGGTAGAGACATGGTTGGCCATCTCTTGAAGTGTTGCCTATTAGGGAGACATACCGCTAGAATTGGCTCTGAACAGATCTAAGAGCTGTGGCATGACGTGTGAAGCAGCAACGCCGCGTCGCCGGGCCAGAGCGTTGGCAATGTTCTTAACATCAACCATATCCTGATCTTCATCATCATCCGCGACAGTAGGATGGGTATTGCCTTCGTCAGGAAGCAGATCACCGGCACAGCTGAAGGCAGAAAATGTGTCGTCCGTGGTATTGGACCCGTTGGTAGGCCGTTTGCGTCTGCGTATCGCTGCCTGTTGATCCAGCATGGACATGTTTGTCAAGGAGAAGCGCATATCCTTCGTTGGAGGAGTTCCGAAGGGTAGCTCAGCATGTATGTTGGTCATCGATTTCTTCTGTGTCAAATTCCAAGACGTGCGTCTATCCTTGTCGGATGGCGATTGTACCAAGGGTTTCATGGTGGCTAGCAACCATCAGCAAAGTCAAACGACACTGATTGATGAATGTACCTCTCTGATTGCTCCATGAACTATCGTTCTCATGGCGCTTCGTGGTCTTCTCCAGAAATTCGAAGACGGTTTCCTTCTTTGGTGCGCCTCTAGGGTATTTGGCATGGAGCTTGCTCTCCTGTCTGGCCAAGGTGACTTCGGCAACGCCTCTACGACTGGTTTTGGAGAGGAGAATCTCCAGCCTTTTGACTTCGTCCTTGTAATCTCGCTTCTCGTCTTCCCAATCCTTCTCAGTCGAGTGCAACTTGGAAATGACTGCTTTAGCTGTGGCCGCTTCCTCGTTGCACCGACTCTGCAGGCGAGAGTTCTCATCCCTCAGTGTGAGATAGCTCTCGAAGATCCGCATGAGCGAAGCATTGAAATGGACACCGAGACGATTGTATGGATCCGCCATCAGGTGACACATGATGGCATCCAGCTCCTCCTCCGGCTTTGGATCTGGATACATCTGGTCGAACGGCCATTTCGGTAGCTGTGTTGCTGAAAGGTCTTCGGCGAGTGATGCTGTCCTTGATGGCTGATTGGAGTATGACGGTGCTACTGAGAGGTCCTCGGCGAATGCCGCTGTCTTTGGTTGCTGATTGAAGTATGATGATAGCTTGGGCTTCAAGCGCCGCTTGGGAGTGGGTGGCAGCAAGTCGTCTGATTCCTCAAGATCTGGGGCAGGCGTCGGGAATGGTGCCGGGGTGCGGGTTCTCGTGGGGTGGTGTATCTTGCGGCGCCACTGCTGAATATCAGCCATGGTGGCCGCGGTATTTCTTGCGTGATTTATGGTGGTGGGTCGAGGTCCCGTTCCATCCAACAGTGCGGCATGTATCAGAAATGGTGGAGTTGATAAAGTGATGTTGACTTAGCGTTGTTCGTTCGAAATGCAATGAGGGAAGGCGCGTCATGCAGACCGAAACTGACGGCAAGAGTGCATTCAGGCTTGCAAAGATGTCAGAATGAGCAGTGCTGAATGAGATCGTCTGTAGCTTGTAAATTGCGGTCTCCCTCCCGCTTGACGAGTGATCACGCCGATCCAGAGGTTTCTTGATTTCTCTCAACCACGGCGACTGCCTCAAGAGTGTCCGCTACCTGAGCTGTAAAGGTGTCAAGACATGCGACAGTGCAGTCGTAGGGGGTTGAAAAGACAAAGTTGTCCTCCTCTGAGAGTACTCGCACAAACAATGCTGCGATCCTTGCCATCTAATGGTCTGTTGTTCCTTGAAATACGTCCATCCTAGCGCGAAATGGGGTGAGAGCGAGAGATACAGGTTGAAACATGATACCTACTGTAATGTCTGGCAAACTGTATCTTGATTGAACCACGAGTATCTAATAATTGGCCGGTAGATCAGACCATAGCCTAAATGACGGAACTTCACTTACCACCATCAGTCTCGTCTTTGTGAACACACTGGCACCTGGCAGTGCTTGTTACCACGTCTTCATGCACAAACGCCGACGGGGTAACGGCGTCCATGTTTGGTAATGAAATGGCAATGATCAATGTTGGCAAGATTTGGAGTTTTCCTTCGGTCACCGTTGCACAGAAATGCTAGGCGCCGTACACACATATGCCGTGCTGGAGGGGGATGGGAGAGGGCGGTCGGGCGAGAAATGGGAATCGAAGCGATCGTGGGTGGTCATGGTCATCATTGTGGCCCGATTCGCAAAAGCCACCTACTCTTCAACCACCAGTCGTGAAGTATGCGTGGGCGGAACTGGGCAGATCAGGCCTGCATTTCAGCTACCTTCGCGATTCCTCCCCAAAACCTGCATCATTGACGCCGTAGCGTTTTGGTGTAATGCCGAAGTAACCCGCTCAATGCTCCAGATCCATCTCGGTCATCGAATTGCTTATGCCGCATCGCGTTTGCCCTCCTTAACCTCCTTCTGTGCGGTCGTTAGTCCTCCGCGATCTCATGCTGTATCCAATTGCTGGGCACGTACCAGGGCCTTCATTGTGCCGTGGAGCGCATGTCTGTGGTTTCTCCGGAACTTAGGGTCGGTTCCCTTGAGCGACGGGTATCTGTTGGTCTTTGGCTTCTTGATACTGCACGCAAGATATTGTCAGCCTTTGTCCATCATGTTCTCGTCCTCCCATGCAATGCGCTGTCGCCGTCGCTAAGTCGGGAATTTCGTGCTGAGGCGACGTGAGAGGTGGAGGAGCGTTCGTACCCGTTCTTGTGGTTCTTCTTCGACTGGTTGTGCTGCGACGAGTTCTTGGACTTGGCCATTTTGACGGTGACTCTAGTGGGATGGAGTTGGCTGAAAGTGGTCAATGTCGTGAAGTCGCAAGCCCAAATCGAGTGTGGTTTGCCAAGAATAGGACAGGCCAGGCAGAAATTCAGGCATGAAAGCGTGCGCATAGACCCTTCAAAGTCGGCTGTGGCCGAGAAGCACTTCACTCAGACATCAAGTGGAGATGCTGCAGGAAGATTATTCCATTCCTGTGATTGCAAACGAGCTCGTCGACCTATTTGGAGCTGAGGCTTATCGAGGCATCATATTATCTCACACAAGTGCAATCGTTCCGCACTCTGTATCGCTCTGGCGTAATCGCATGTCTTGTAGTCTAGGTACGATTCGAGAACACATCTTGAAGCACTCCCCCTCAAGCATTGTCGTTCAAGCATTCATCCTAGGCAATCCACTCCTAGAGCCAAAAGTAGTGACTCTGTACCGATCCATCTCTCTCAACGCCGCGCAAAGCGCTACATAGCCAAAACTCTTCAGCTCACCCAGCTTCGGGTCAAAGTAACCACTCTCATTGACTGCAACATCCAGGCAAGCCAGAGCTCTCGGCAAAGCTTCCTGCTCACGGTCATCGTACAGAACGTCGTACAAATCGTCCAGGTCATCGACTTCCTGCATGGCTTCGTCTCCCTTTGTGATACGCATAGTAGCGTGTTCGACAAGAGTGTTGTAGCGCTCGCGCATGGTCTTGGCGAGGTCTTTGAGCGGCTTGTCTTGGAGCCCGCCCTGGCGACCTAAAATCTGACCAGCGAAGGCCTCTGCCTCTGAGAGCGGAGAGTGAGGCGCCGGTTCGTATTCGTGGAGTATGGTGATCAGGCTCTCGTCGTAGCTGTGAGTTGGGGTGTCAGCTCAAAACTACGAGAAGTGGATGAGATGACTTACGACTGGCGGATTCGTCTCGCCAAGATCTTTTGGTGATCGTACTGGACACCCCACCGGCCCGTCCAGTACTGTGCGTATCTCAGCAAGCTAACCATGAGGGTTTCACGTCCTTGTCCCTGAAGTTTGCTTGCTCCACGTCGTCTCTGCTGCATCTTGGTAAGGAATTGACGCTCGTCAATATCTCTGAACAAATGCCCGAGTGCCTTCTGGCTTGTGTAGTATTGCATTCTGGCCTTTTCAGAGTCGATCCCATCAAAGGCATCGTCTTCTTCTTCGTCCGTGGTCTCAAAGTCCAGAAAGCCTTCAGGAGAGACAAACACTCTAGGACTGGGAGCCATGAAGTCTGGCCGTACACGGGGATGTTTCGGCATCGGTTCCGTCATTGCTCTTCCGGTTTTAGAAAAGTCGACAGCCTGAAAGGCAATTGTTGTTAGCATATACTCCTTGTGTTTTTTTGCTTCAGGGCCACGCTTACAGTAGACGCCATCTCAGCCAGTTTGATGCAGTCGCCATCCAGTGTGCCGAGCTCCTTCTGATCGGCGATTTGCACTATAGAATGTCAGCAATGCCATGAAAGCCTTCTGAACAGAGCTGTTGAGATCAGGATCATTCAATGCAATCAGTCAGGCGTCGGAGCATCTCCACCATTCGAAGAGCGACTAGTCCAGTCGAGAAGCTGTTATTGCCTATACTGTGTCGAGAGAGCGCCCTCGAGGATCTTCGTCCTTGGATTTCGATGGGAAGAGTTGCCGTTCGAACAATCCGATCTTGACAGCTCTGCATAGAATTATTCACTTACTGTGAGCAGAGCAGATCATGCCGAGCTGATCTGTCTCCATGAAACGGACAAAGAAGTCACTCATGTCTTTCTGCTTGACGACACGGTCGAGTTCCAATGGAGGGACCTTTGGATAGTCAGCGGCAATGTAAGTGACGCGCGGTACTAGCTCTGGGTGCCAGATGACGTTGTACAGGTCACCATCCAGATCTCCACCGCTCAACATGCTCGGTAGGTCGCGCTCTCCATGTTGCGAAAAGACCACCACGTTGCGGAGACGAGCAAGTGGCGACTCCTCCGGCACATCGACAGCATCGACAACTTGGATGTCGCCGGGGTGCATCGCGGGTGAGCGTGTCACGACCACGCGTTTGCGAACGAGGACACGCTTCCCGCCCTCTGGCGCTTTCTCAGTGACGACGTAGATTTGGCCCTCTCGCAGGAATCCAGTTTCGTCCATGATACCGTAAAGAGTTATTCCTTGTTCCACTGGTATGCGCCCTTTGTATTTGACTTCGCGGAGCTTTACAACGAGCGACATCTCCACGACGCTGTAGAGGAACGGATCAGAATGGTAGTCATGGCCACTCTGGCCGATGTATTTGATGAGCGAAGGAAGCTTCGTCGCACTTGGGCTCTCGATACCCTCCAGGAAGGCCGCAGTATTGATTGCCGAGAGTGTCATCTTGGAGAGCTTCTCCTTGAACTGGTTCTGCAAGTCCAAGAACACCTTGATCGGAATGCCGAGATCTTCGAATAACTTGATGAACTGTCTGTTCAAGACCATGGGCAATGGCCTGAAGCCAGCACCGCAGATCTCCAGGTTCCAGGTAGATTTTGTGGGAAACTTAACCATGTTCGACCTCAGGCACAGTTTCTTGCCTATCAATCTGCTGTCGAGCGCTACCATGCCCTTAGCTCCCTGAAAGCGGATTTGAAGTGCCGTTGGCTTCAGCGCCCTTTTTGTGCCATATCTGCGGTGTACCTGCTCGAGAAGTTCTTGCGATATCGTGCCAACGCCGTCGCCGAAGTCACGGCCGTTGCGGACGACGAGTGGAAGGTAGCAGACCTGGCTGTGCTCGACTTCGACCGAGGGATTGGTATCAGTAAAATTCTGTCCAATTCGCGCTGCACACTGTGACGCTATTAGTATGATGTTTCACCATGTATATTGAGCGACGTAATGGCATACCTTGGCCGGTGTTCTGATACTCTCAAAGTCACCTAGCCGCTTGAGGAGCAACTCAGCCAACACCATTTCCTTCGTGCGATCAACGAAGGGACGCATGAACCAGCACGACTGACTGCGGAGCGAGGAATGAGAAAATCCCAGAAAAGAAAACCCAGAGCCGCAGATAATAACGTTCCCGTCAAGTACGCCTTTGAATCGCTCGTGATAGATGCGCTTGAGATCAGTGCGGCCGTCGTGGCGCACTTGTGCTCCATCATCATCCCGAAACTCAACTCGGATAAAGGCGTCGGTGGCATGCGGGTAGCTACGCAGGACGCGGTTCGTAGGCTCTGGCTCTGGTCCCTCAAGACGCACTCCAGAGGGAGTGATTGTTATCTTGTGGACGAGGTTAACGTGAGCATACCGCTTTGCAAGCTCATATGGGTTGTTCGGAGCGAACTCGTCGTAGTGTGCGCAATAAAGCTCCAAGGTTTCTTCCAGATTGCCGAGTGAAAGATCCTTGGACTCTATCTCAGGTCCCGCAAATGGAATCTCTCGCGACAAACGGCGGACAGCCGAGAGAACGGGCTGAAGTCCATATTCAACAAGAAGCGCTGACACCCTCGGAAGTAGCGAGACTACTTTCTGGGGGGTGAGGTAGCCGTTCCGAGCGAGGCGATCCAGTTGAAAGCGCAGTGGGAACGGCTTGGAGCCAAATCGTGTGGTCATAGTGAGCTCGTATTGAAGACGCTTGAAGTCTTCGTCAAAAGAGCGGCTTGGTGATTGTACTCTCGCATTAATCAGGTGGACAGAACACATCCGACCATTTTTGCGCAGGAGGCCACGAATTGTCGACAAGTCTGGTCGATTCGTTAACATGAATCTGTAGGTCCAGCACGCCCCAGTGACGGCTGCATGGAGGTTGCTCATTGCGGGGAGTCTGATCTTTTTGCGTCGTCCGGGCTTCTGTGGCTTTGCTCCATTGCTCAGGCCCATGTTCTGCATGAGAGCATTGATCCCGTTATCCTCGCCTTCGATCAAATAGATCTTTGGTGCAAATTTAAGGTTGAAGATCACCGAGCATGTTTCAAGGACAACGTCTTCACAGTGATGAAAGTCCATGTCAATGCGGAGCTGGTCGCCTCCTTGCTCGCCAAGCAGAACAATGGCTTGTTTGCGACCAATGGTGATGGATCCATTCCTGTAGTCTTTGAAATGCGACATGAACGTGAGCCGACCTTGGACAAATTCGTATTTCCCGCATTCGAGCTGTCCACCACTAAAGCGAGTGATGGTTTTGAGTGCGTTTCTTTGAGAGATTTGTTGTGTCATCGGCTCCGATGTTTGAGACTTCTCTTTCAGAGACTGCAAAGCGAGGTTGTTGGGCTCCTTGCTGTCTTTGTTAATGATGAGATATTGGTTTCCCCAGTGAATGCGGCGCGGCCGAGGTTGTTTGTTTCGATTCGCCGTTCCGTACTTGTCGAGAAATATCATCGCTGCCTGCACATCCAGAATTGTGATCTTTGCGAGCGGCCTGTACAAAGTATTAGCTTATGGGCTTCGAAGACCAGTGATAGGAACATACCCCGGACCCAGCTTCTCGGCGTGGAAGTGTGTAATGCCGGAATCAGCGAGCGGTCCGCAGAATATGTCTTCAACATGTCTGCTGGTGGCTGCCAGCGGTACGTTGCGAACGATGATATCCATGGTGATTGCCTGTGTAACTTCCGGTGTTCTTCACTCCGTGGTGCACGAAATGTCAATGGTGTGCTCTCAGGATTAATATCCAGTCTAGTGGCGCGGATGGAGTGGGCAGAATGGAGAATTGCGGTCGCATTGGCCGGTGATGGAGCTCGGACAGCGGCGTGAAGTGATGTTGATGAATGTTGTGCGTTGAAGTTGAAGGTGATGCTGATGGCGGCGGAGAAGAGGGGTGGTGGAATAGAGCTCGCTTCACCAGCAAACGCGTGCAGCGAGTCAGTCGAAAACTATGTGAAGTCGGCAACTACACCGGCGTCCAACTGAGATAAATTTTGGAGGTGTGAGAGAAGATGAAGGTGCAATTGAAAGATAGGGACCCGAAATGCAAGAAAAGCGGTGGTAAGGGAGGGCTCGTGGAGCGGCCGAACTATTCCCATGGGAAAGATAGGCTAAGCTGTCAACGAGTTGATCGGATTGCATTGCAACTAATCACAAGAGAACCCCAAGCCGCGGTATGGACTGCTGCAGATGTAGGTTGCACAACAGCATTGGACAGCGCGTCCATCCATGACTTCGAAGCAGGGGAGCCCTGTAATGCTCGCTGGGGAGCAAAATGGCATCACTCTGCTTCAAAGGCACTTTCACGCCCATGTGCGCAAACCTGAAAAGGCTCGGCATAGCCTGGACGGGGACCTGGAAGGGCAAGGTGAGGTCGAGAAATGACCTGGAGGAGAGCTCTCAGGTCGGGAACGACCTGAAACCCACCCACCTCAGTGGGGCTTCTCGCCAGATCAGCCAATCAGACGGCAAGACCAGTTGCTCAACGCGACCAACTTTCAACAACAGCTGGCATGGGAAATGTTGTATACAGCCCCTCATGACCGCCATCATGGACGCTCGTGTACAGGACTATTTGGACGACAAGCTGCAGTCCGCAGCGGATCTGGAGAGTCTTGATTTCTTATTGGGAAATGTGCGGGAGCAGCAAGAACTGTTGAAGAAGCAGGTTGGTAGCTTGGTTGCGATTCGTGCTATGTATCGTAAATAACACCCTTTACAGCTCGAAGATGCGCGACGAGAGCACACCGAAGCGAAGAGTAGCGCCGATCAACACACCCAATCAATCCAGCGAAAGGGAGTCGCCTTCCAGCAGCAGCAGGAGGACATTGACCGGCGACTGCTCATTGTGACGCAGGCCGAGACGAGTGACGATGCCGTGCACAGATTTGAGGGCAGCATGGATCGGCTGCGGAGGCTGGATATGGCTGCGGGATATGTGGAGTTGCTGAAGGAGGTTGACGCGTTGAGGGCGGAATGTATGGCCCAGCTGGGCAAATCCGACGACGCAGCCCTGCAGCCGTACACTCGACTGCAGCAGCTGGTCGCGAGTCTGCGTCCATTGCAGGAATCGGCGGAAGGAGCAGCTCCCCATCTCTTGGACCATGTCGTTGGTAGCGTTCAGACGCTCCGACAGACCATACAGACTGCCTTCTCCGCCAATCTTGAGAAGACGCTGAAGAAGATGAACTGGCCCAAGTCGACCGATACCGTCCCACTTGCTCTACAGAAAGAATGGGCAGCAAACATTGGACGGCTGCTGGACTTACAGAAACAAGACCTTGAAGAACGCGAGCACAATCTCCGCCGCGATCCCGCTGACGAACCGCCACCTCTCCTCCCTCTGGAGGTGCTCGTCCAGCCTCTGTCTCAGCGCTTCACCTACCACTTCACGGGCGAGAAAGCGACTAACCGTCTCGACAAGCCCGAGATTTTCCTTAATCACATCATCGACCTCATCTCCAAGTATGCCGACTTTGTTCAAGACAATATCCAGCCGGTTCTTCTCTCCCACTTCCGTCGCTCCGACCTCGCCTTCACCCCGGCCTACATCGATGCTACATCGGCATTCATCACCGCTCTATTGCCTCTATTGCATCGCAAACTCCGCACATTCGCCTCCAAGGTCGCAGATCAGGACTCCCTCCTTAGTCACCTCGTCCAGGAGGTCCTGGCGTTTGACACAGTCATCACAGAAACGCACTCGTACACTCCCTCATCACCATCAATTCCTTGGCGTGGTCTTGCACATGTTCTACTAGACGCCGATGGCCTGAATTACTTCCCTGACTGGCTCCGCGTTGAGCAATCATTCGCCTTGAAACGCTACCACAGCATTGTTGAAGAAAGCAGTGCCGGAGAGATTGACTTTGATGCTTCTGATTCATCAACAACCAAACCTACACGTGCTGCAATTCGCGTCAATGATCTGCTGGAAACCATCACAGAACGCTATCGCTCACTCTCCAGCTTCAGCCAAAAAGTTCGCTTCTTAATAGACATCCAGCTAGAAATCTTCGATCGCTATCACAGACGTCTGCAGGCCGGCCTCGAATCATGGCTTGGTATGACAAGTACTGTCGGAGCTCGCCTATCCGGCATCACCAAGGAGCAACAGGCCGAGCTACAAGGTGTGCGCGGTCTGGATCGACTCTGCCGAATCTTTGGTTCAGCGGAATACCTAGAACGGGCAATGCGAGACTGGAGCGATGATCTCTTCTTCCTCGATTTGTGGGCAGAACTAGAGTATCGCTCTGCCAATGGTGGCAAAGTCTTAGGAAACTGGCAGGAAGTGCAACGCAGAACCTCCTCGGCACTCGGCTCTTCTCAGGAGGATGGAGAATTGAAAGGTGCGCTGTTCGATGAAACTGCAGCCAGCTATCATCGTCTCCGGGTCAGGAGCGAAGGCGTACTAACAGATACTATCACCTATGACATCCGTCAAGCTCTGAAGAGCTACACGAGCATTGGGACATGGGCATCTCTCTCCAACAGCAGCCAATCTGTGTCTTCGGAGTTGGACGCTACACTTCAGCTTTTGAGCGAGTATTTTGCTTTTCTGAAGAGAGCTGTTGGGAAGACTACGCTTCGCAGAATCTCTCGTCAGGTCTGCTTGCTCATGCAAACCGTCCTCTGGGACAATGTGCTGCTTTCGAGCAGGAACTCGTTCTCCACGGCTGGTGCGGCTCAGCTTACTTCCGATCTGCGAGCTCTTTGCAATAGTATAGACCGTTATACTGGAGCAGGACAGGCGCAGCTTGGCATGAGGAAGCTAGTTGACGGAGTCACGCTGCTGAGTCTGCCCGTGAGAGGTGGAGCGAAAGCAGATGCGCAGGAGCAGCCCGAGGGTAAGCAGATGAGTCTGTTCCAGGCAGAGAGGCTGGTGTTCATGAGTAATGAGAGTGCAAGACATGCTTTGGAGCAGCTGGGATTGGAATGCTTGACTGAAGGGGATGCGAGAAGCGTTTTGGGGAAGAGGGTGGAGATCTCGAGCTAGGACCATCATATCTTCACGGAAAACTGAAATTTTGGTATGTTCACTCTCTATCTGTCGCTCTCTGTCTCTCTTTGAGGCTCTCAATTTTGGTACCTCTAGAGTTGCTCTAACTTGCTGGGCCTGTCGCTCTAATAGCGAGATCAGGACAAGTACCAATCTCTCGCAGTCTTCATCCTCTCCTTATTCTCACTTTCAAGCATCGGGTCCCTTTCCAGCGGTCACGAGATACTTCCAGGTTGCCTCATTGAACAACCGCAAATCTCCATAGAACGCCATCAGGCGAGAATCTCTCACGATATAGCCATATCTTCTATCCAAATCCCTCACGCCACTGCTCATGTTCCGCAAATCTACTCTCTGAGGTAACCCAGCCTTGTTCGACTTGATGGCTGCCCGCGTGGTGATCTCATCCACCACATCCTGTATCACTTTTGGGACGGGAATCGTCCCCACCGCGTAGACCGCATTGGTAGGTATGCCCGGAGCATCGGAGGGACGGACGACAGTCTGGCGGCGGAGAGTGGCGATGGGAACAGGGGCGGCAGGGGCAACAGCAGGGACACCTCCCGCCACGGGGAAAACGACCACGCGGCCGAGAGGAGCAGGTGGAGTTCTCTCCTGGGGAGCAGGGGCAGGATTTTCCTTGGTGGCCGCCCCACCGAGCTCGTCTCCATCCTCGCCATCGAAAGCATACGGCGGAGTACCGCCAGCTTCGCGGGGCCGCAAGGCGGGGAGCGGAGTGCCTAGAGGGGCGTTGATTGCGTGAAGGAAATTGATTGTGTGCTCGTCGGCACCGTGCAGCCCGGTGGTGTCAAACCGCTCAATGTCTCTCAGCGAGACGCCACGATCCCGAGCACGGATTGCCTGGCCGTGGTCATTGAGTTTGCCCTGGTCGTACAAGGATAGGAGCGTGTCGCCGAGAGCCTTTTTGGCTGGGAGAGGGTTGGGTATGGACCCAGATCGACCTTTAGAGATTGAGCCAGGGGTGGGAGTATCTGGATCCTTGGTGACTGGGCGAGGCTTGGATGAGATGGAGCTTGTGTTGTTGATGTGAGAAGGCGAAGCCTCGTTGGGACCTTGGTTGGAGTTCATCTTGAAGTTGGATAGAAGAGTTCTTGATTTGATATTGCTTCTGGTGACCAGAATCTTGCTTCGGCCGATGATGATGATGATGCCGGATGGCTGCTGATATTTGGTGATGCTTCTGAATGTGCAAATGTCGTTGTCGTTGTTCAGAAAGAGGAAGGCATAGCTCGAGGTTTATATCTTGGGCTCTTGATTTGTGTCAATACGAGTATTTTTGTTGAAATATAGCAATTGTGTTATTGTTGCCAGGAAATCAATGAACAATAGAAGTGCCAAGCCCGCGCTAATGGAGCATGAGCAGTGAATGAATATGCTTGCTCCACATGTGGCATCAGGACTGCAGGCTCATGGCCACCACCAGCCTCACGGGGTGGTCGACATGTAGTGGGTGGCTATACGATTACGCTGGGTTGAAAGTAAAAGCATAAGAAGGAAACGAAAGAGCAGCTGAAGTCTACAAATAGGAAGATAATATTCCACGAGGTGCCAGACATCGCTAGTGTCCCGTGAATGTGCTGGATCTTCATGTGATTGAATCTAGAACAGTAGGGCTTCTTCTGTTCAGTTTCGAGTAACTATCTAGCTCATGACTTGCCATCATGAATCAAGATTGTGCTTCCTGCATCTGATTTTGGATCTGTATGATCTAGCATGGAGTCAATATGGAGAGTATCAGGACAATAGATATGACAAGGACGAGCTTACCTCCATCTTCTTGCTTTCACTCTTATCTTGCAGTCCTTGAATGCTGCCCTCAATGCGCTTGCTACAATTCGATTTCAGAAAGTGCCGTGGTGAGCGACGTGACATAAAACTTACATTTCCTCCTCAATATATCTCAAACGTTGCTCCACTGTACTCTTTGCCTCGACGGTATCTTGCTTCAGCAGCACCGGGCCTACAAGCTTGTAGATTGTGGCATCTTCGTCTAGGTCCTTGAATTCTCTCTGCACGCTGTTGTTTTCCTGCTGCTGGGATTCAAGCTTCTGCCGCGCGGAGATGAGGGTAGAGAGCTCTGTGATCCGGTCAACGATGACCCAAGCTCCAATGTTGTCTTCTCATACCTGTTTGAAGACTCTGATACTCATCTGAGAGTGCTTGCATTTGCTCTCGTTGGGCCATAGTGGATTTGAATTGTCATTCGTTTGATGGGCCGGTTGCTGCTGCCAAAGCTCATTTTTGCTAGGGATAGATAATTCGCAGTATATGTGGTACCGCTAGAAGCATCCTGTTCTTTACGACAACTCCGACTCGTCCACTCGAAAATCTGCATCTTCACTACTTGTCTACCTAAGGTAGCACGGGACCGTGACGCTCGCACAACCGACCGAGAGGACCAAGAAGCCGAACATCGATGTTGCCTCTGGAGAACGACCTTGAAGGCCAGCTGGCCAAGTGCGACACGCAAACACAAGTGGGGCACAATCCGCGGATTTCTACGGATTTCTCAAGGCGTCAAGACAAGTGCGGAGTGTTCTTGGCTGTTGGCGAGGACTGACAATTGAGTCTTGGCCAACGTTCTTTAGGCTACAGTGAGCCTGAAGTTGGCAAGTATACAAGTACATGTACTCCGTGCTGCGGAGAGAGCTGATCTTGCATGTCCTGCTTTCTACCCACTTCTGCTCTTTGTACTTCTCATGCCATTTCCGTCGCGTCTCCTTTGTACAATCCACCACTACACCAATCTTGAGTGCCTCATACCAACATACCGACAGCTGCAATCGAGAAGCCATCATATTCGACCTGCAGCAACGCCATGACGCCACGTACATCAGTCGCAGCAAGCTTGCATGAATCCCCCACTCTCAGCAAGCAAGTCTCGCCCACAGATCACCACTCGGACCGATCAGCTCATACAACATTCGGCGAAAAACCAGACGATTCAGAGGATACTGTTCAACGAGAGATTCCCGCCGACGAAATACCCGGTCTGAGAGAGGCCATCACCAAGCAGGTACAGGATCAATTGCGCTCAGGAAAGCTGCCAAGTCTGCAGATGACAACTTCTTAGAGCGGCATGCGCTGTATATCTTGCTTTGACACGTAGGGAGGATCTGAAACACGATCGCAAGGCATGTTTCTACACACGATCCAGCGTTCGTCGACACTCAGATGCTGATACACATTCAGCTAGTTCGAGTATATAAGCACGAAAGTTTCCACCTTGCGGCTATCCGATAAACGCTATCTGCGATGTTTGTTATCTCAATTAAGTACAAACTCTCTTGTACGCATGCAGTTACGATCGACTCGAGTACCGGAGAGCGATTTAACGATCAGAAAACTGCGCAACATCGCTTTCGCTTTTCCAAGATGATGCAACGCTCTGCGACGTGGCTCAAATCGGACCCAGTCCTCTAAACAAATGTATGTTGAATTTGCGAGGATGTTCCTAGCATGTAACGTTTGCACCGCACCTCAAAGTTGAGCACTCCGCCACCCCTCTGACACGATCGTAGAGATCAGCGCTGCCAGGAACAAACAGCCACGTTCTTATTAACAAGCGTTGAGCACGAGATCGAATTCTCCCCTCTTATGATACTCACCTTTACATGAGATTGAACACTCTTCTGGCCCAACGATCTGAAACTAAGACGTCACCGGTATGGGTCACACTCGGGAACCTCGCCCTGAGGGCATGCCTATTCCAGTCCAAGCGAAAGACGATGTGGCACTTGTTGAAGACTACGAAACTGCATCTGCTACGAAAGTGAATGCTGTCTCTGCAACACCGCAGCCTGCAAGCGAGCGTCGCGATAGCGCAGGCTTGGAAGAGTTGGAAAGGAAGTCCAGAAAGCACAGCTCGAGCATATCTGTGGATTCCTCAACACCAGAAGTGGACAGATCGAATTGGCCTCTGCTTTACCAAATGATCGATGTAAATCCTACCACAGACGAAAGCGAGTTTCCAGAGGTGGCTAGGAGGTAAGTACCTGATCAAAGAACTTCCTGCCGTTTGCATCTTTTAACACTCGACAGGTCACTGATCAGATTGAGTCTGAAACATGGCCCTCCGGTGCTGAACGAACGTAAGTGGAATGAATTGCAAAGAGCATCCGATCACACTCTCTGTACATAGCTTAAAGACCATACCGCCCTCAAAGTCTCTGCGCTGACAAGACATGCCGCCATCTCGGGCAGAGCGATTCGAATCTTTCGTCTTTCATTTCATATGAGACACCACAGCTGACCTGTTGCTTCTGCTTTTAGACCCAGAGGCCGGAGAACGTTGGGCTGTGATCACCGAGGCGTATGATGCGCTCTCTGATCCCGAACAAAAGAAGCTGTACGATACGCAATACATTTAGCCCGCTCTGGAACTCTGTTTTCGCAGGATGTAAATAACAGCAAGCATCAAAAGCATGTGACGTTACTTCGCAATATCAGCCCAAGCAGGCAAGCTTCGAATTGAGCCCTTCAACCAAGCGACTTGGGCGTGTTATAGTTTCACCTACACTGCTACCAACGATCTGGGTCTTCAATCGTGGATGCTGAACCAGGACGATAGATCAAGCTTGTCGCGGGTTGCTGGACGCAGTCTGGCATCCAGCTTCGAAAAAGATCACGTCGTTTACCTTGCAAGTCATTAATGGCGTACCATTGGCAGCTTGTAATTCATGCTTTTCTCACGTCGACACGCTGATCCTCTGCGGATGCTGGGCAACAGATCGGTCAAAATGAGGAATGTTCAGTGGAATCAGACGATCACCTGGACCTTCTCGACCTCTCAACGGGCTACTAAGCCAGTTCAAAGGCTTCCAGTACCTCCAAAGACGATGGCTCTACCGAGAGAGCGCCCTTGACATTGGTTTGCAAACTCCAGTGACAAGAACTATTCTTGAATAATTCTCATCTTGACCGCTCCGCTGGGCAACAGGGTTGGTGTTCACTAGCCCCGTTTCACACTGCTGCTGTTGAGAAAGCTGGGTGCCACATGGAGTTTCTGTGTCACAATCGGCGACTTACATCTACACGGTTGTCGGCGCTCGTCTTGTCCTACAACAACAAAGAATTGCATCAGAAACGTTCGCTGATATTCTGCCCGCTCCCGGTGCATATTCGACGTTCGATTTTGTTCCAACACAGCAGTGGGCTCACAACACTGAACAATGTGCATTGTACAAACGAGGTCTCGGGTGGCCGCCGTACGTGGTAAAGTGTTCTTTCTTTGCGCAGTCAAACGCAGCTCTCATCATCTCTCATCTTTTCTGTCGATAGCATCATCAATTTCCTGCACATTTCCATCTCATTCGGCCTGCCCTGTCTCTGTGGCACCTCGCTGTTATTGACAACGCCATTGAAATGAGCAGGGCGGCTTTGCCGCCGATTTTAGAACATGGCCTGCCACCGCCAAATCAACTGGGGCAGCTCATGAGCCCTGTCACACCAACTCAGCATCCTGAGCCTTATATGAGCAAGGAGCAAGAATGCCTGCTTTACCTTGACAAATCGCTGAATATGAGGCAAGACCTGATCAATCAACAAGCCATCAAAATCAATCAGCAAGCCATCGGGATGGAGAAGCAGTGCGAAAAGCAGAAGCAACTTGAGTATGAGTGCGAGCGTCAGGGGCAGTCCCATGCCAAACAGCAGCACGAGCAGCACGAGCGCTATCTTAAAGATCTGCGAGGCTGGGAGGAGAATCTTATGCGGTCAGACGCTTTGCACGAGCAGGAGCTCCAAGGCTTACGAGAAGCCCACGCCAACATCCTCGCGGATGCAAGACAGGATGCCGAACACAGAGTCAGGGAACTTGAAGAAGAGGCAGTAGAGCTCAACCGCACCGCCGAACAAGAGAAAGATGAGCGTGATACGGAGATCAGCGATATGAAGACCGAAGTCACATTATTGCAAGAAGAGGCCAGCAAAACGAAGGCCATCGCATTTGCGTTGGAAAAGGAGAAGTTGGACTTGCAGGACGAAGCCACCAGAACGACAATCATCATCGGCTCATTGGAAAAGGAGAAGGTAGGGCTGCAGAATGAAAGGCTAGAGCTCACGCAGAGTTTGGACACTCAATCCAAGGACCTTGAGAAGCATTTCGCGGTTCACAGCACGCTTCAAACGGAGCATGGAAAACTCAAGGCGGTCAATGCAGATCTGGAAAGCAAGCTTGGCAAGGCAGAGCAAGGCTCATGTGAGCTTGAGCAGATCGTTGAGAGTCTCAAAACGCAGAAGAAGATACACCAATCGCTCTGCGAGAGCGCCGAAGCCAGGCTCGGGGAAGTTGAGGAGGAGCACAAGACTTGCAACGTTGAGATCGAGCGACTGCGAAAGAAAAGCCGACAGTTGGAAGAAGCAGACCTGGCTGCGACTGCGCTCCGAAACTGGATCGCAGACACCGCTAAAGAGCACGAAGCTCGGGTGGAGGAGGTGAAGGGGCTGAAGACCGATAACAAGCTCTTGACGACTGAGAACAACGTAAGCCGGGAGACGCAGGTCAGACAACGCAAAGAGCTCGAAGTGGCTACAACGGACCTCTGTGCAAGCCGTGAGGAAGTCAAGGCAATGGAAAAGACGAATCACGGGCTAATGGACGATCTGAAAACGATTAGCAATACCTTGAAAGCAGTGAAGGCTGCCTTGGAAGCGGAGAAGGAAGTTCTCATTACCGCAAATAAGAAGAGACAACACGAGCAGGTAAGTGATGGATGATGCGCTCGTCCTCAGGCTTTTGGGTGACAAACAGCTGACGAAAGAACAGAACGAAGCAAAACGTCTGTTTCGAGAACTCAGTACGGCCAAAAAGGCTGTTAAAGTAGCGGAGGAGGAGCTGGCTCGAACTACTGCAACTCTCGACAACACTGCCGCCGATCTGGAAGCAGAGCGGCAGAAATTTTTAGATGCTCGCGAAGAGGTTACGCGAGCCGAGCATAACGCAGCGAAGCATTTTCAAGCCAAACAAGATGCTGAGACCAAGGCGAAGGAGGCCC
The DNA here is from genome assembly GCA_002116395.1 of Ramularia endophylla. Lineage (NCBI taxonomy): Eukaryota > Fungi > Ascomycota > Dothideomycetes > Mycosphaerellales > Mycosphaerellaceae > Ramularia > Ramularia endophylla. The sequence goes on along the minus strand of MWSQ01005565.1, from coordinate 2,737 downwards.
GGCAAGAAGCACAGGCAAGTGCGGAAGAAGCGAAGCACAAAGCGAATGCCAATGCGGAGGAAGCCGCTCAAAAGATCAGCGACAGCACGAAAGCAATTGAAGATCTTCAAAAACAGCTTGAAGTGAGTCGCAAGCAACCCGAGCAGATGAAGACCAGCATCGATGAGCTCCGCCTGAAGCTAGGATATCGCGGAGACGAATTGAGAAAATCGGAGCAGCGGACCATGGATTTGGAACAGGAGAACGCAAAACTCCAAGACTGGAAAGACGACGTCCTGCGGAGTGGACGCAATCTGGGCGCAGGCACCCCGAGTAGGAAGCGCGTCCGCGATCATTCTCGCGACAGCAACAGGCGTAGTGACGGAAGCCATTCATCGTACAAGAAACCGCGCATGGAACCAGATCCGCACTGGAGTGGTTCGCGGCGCAGCAATGACGGTTCGCCTTCTGGAGGTATACCAATGGGTCCCAGGAGGCGGCGATGAGGTAAACATTGATGAGTTGGGCGACAGATGCGCCAGATGGAGCGAAAACCATAATGAAAGTACTCAGCAGTGTTGTCAAAGTCGCGACTTTGTGAATCGTGCTGAGCAGGGAGGTATCGTTGCTAGGAGAAGAAGGAATCGGAGATTGCCAGGTGGGCACTTCACGGTGGAGCTTGATGTGCAGATGAGAACGCGATGATTCTGGAGATACCCATATGGCGAATGCATGTTAAAAGACTCTTGCGAGATGACCAGATCTCCATACTTCATCTATGTGACTGGCATGTGAGCATCAGAGCACGTAAAGCCAGTGTTGGCAAAACACGACTGAGATTTTCACCAGAGTACTGTATTCCGGCGAAGAGAGAGTAGTTGTTTGTTTTCGAACGGCCGGACCACATGGTTTGCATGCTTTCTCGGATGCAAGTGGACGTCTTCAGACACATTCATGCGAGGATGTGTGAGCATGTCGATCGTTGTGCCGAGTTCGGCGCCCAGAACGGATATCATCTGCTTTCACATGAAATTTTCGAGCCAACCGCTGTCGGCGGCGAAATCTTTAGTGAGATTCTTTCTGAGAAAACGTCGAGCAGCAGAGCATCTCCATAGTCCGCTGACTGTACTAGATCCGGTTTCATGTCGAAAGCGCAGAAGTTTCCTCGCAAAGGGCAATATGAGATCTGAGAGCATCTAGTCCCGGGCAGTCCAGAGCAGAGGCCAGAAGGAACCGCACAATTTCGTGCTCTCCGTCGTCCAGCGCATGTTTGATGTTTGATGTTGTAGAGTGACTCTCGAGTCCTGTGACAGTGCACAGAAAGTGGTCTGCTCGCCATGAGTCGTAGAATTCTCACAGGGCGACCCTCTCAGAGCACTTCTTCGTCCTCCGACGCATCGATCATGTCCGCCTCGGCCGTCTTGCGCCCCCCGTTATTCGTTGTCAGACCCACGGCCGCCTCAGCCTCCTTCTGGCTGTATGGCTCCTCCTTGAGCTGCTTGACACGCTTCTTGTGCGGCTTGCCCTTGGTGTGCTTGCCGAAATTCAGCTCAGACTCGAACCACTTGGCGCATTCGGTGCAGTAAAACTGTCCAAAGCCGGGCAGATCCTCCAGCGCCTTCGTGTCTTTGTACTGCTGTAGATGCTTCTCGGACTGCGTATCCGCATGCACCTGGTCGAGATCGCGGGTGTGTCGTCGCGTCTTGGACTTGCTCTTGGGTCCTCGGATGGCGGGCATTGTCGCTGTCGGTGTCGCTGTCGGTGTCGCTGCGCCTCACTGACGAAAGAAGACTATCTCGACAATGTGACAGCTATTGGACACGTCGGCAGCAGTAGAGTGGTCTGGAGCAGCGGCCCAGCGGTTGTTGCGCAGTGTTGACAGGCGGGCGATCTCGGCGTCGCGAAAATCCAGACGGCCTGCAGACAAAAGAAATCTCTTGGCTGACTACAGCTCACCTCGGTTGAAGCTGGATTGCGGCTTGCCGTCCGCTTGTTGTAGCGAATCAGGTCACAGGGAAGTAACGCACCGTGACCACAACCGGCCATCGCCGTATATCCGCGCAAGCTCTTCGACTTGGACGTTTCTTCTCCCGCGCAAACACCTGCTCTCTTATCCACCTTTCATGCTTCAGGCCGACTGCTGGACCTGCAAGTCCCTTATCTGATCTCCTCCTACTTAATACCAGCAGTCAGACATCGGCCACGATGTTGTCGGCACGAGTCGCGGCGCGCCAGCTGGTATGTAGCCTCCGATAACACCCCCGAGCAACGCCTCATGGGCTGCCATTGCGCGGGCGACAACGCTGACAGTATCTCTTCATAGCCCCGTATGGGACAGCGGTCCTTTGCCACCGTCAACGACTCTTTCCTCACCAAGAAGGTCGAGATGACCAACCTGGAGAAGGGTCACTACATCAACTATGCCGGCATGAACGAGACCTTGAACATTGTACGAAAAAGGCTGAACAAGCCGCTCACATACGCCGAGAAGATTCTGTACTCGCATTTGGACGACCCTCACAACCAGGAGCTCGTCCGCGGTCAGAGCTATCTCAGACTCAGACCCGATCGTGTTGCTTGCCAAGATGCCACCGCGCAGATGGCTATCCTCCAGTTCATGAGCGCCGGCATGGACGCTGTCGCCACTCCATCCACCGTACACTGTGACCATCTTATCGAGGCCCAGGTCGGTAACGAGAAGGATCTTGAGCGTGCATACGATATCAACCGCGAAGTTTACGACTTTTTGGCCACCTCT
>MWSQ01005557.1:0-33959 GCA_002116395.1 Ramularia endophylla | reverse complement strand
ATAATCTAAGTATCCCGGTTAACCGGCTTATAGTAAAACGGAAACTAAGATAAAATCGGCTTTACGCTATAAAATATTATCTTTTAATTATTCTTCCGCTATATACTTCTAATAATAAACGTAGATAAGACTATTAGAGATTGTTAAGCTATCTATATAAGTTTTAATGTGTTTATATCATGTTGTAGTCGTGTTCTGTTCGAAAAAGAGAGGTTAGATCTTTAGCGCGGCAGTTTCCGTTTTGTTGTAAGTAACTTGCCCGGTCCCGGTCCCGGTCCGCCTCGCTTGATCTCGGACCCTGCATCGCATCACGTCGGGTCTCTCCCGAAACATCAACACCAACTTCCATCTCACCTCACAACGCACATCTCCCACCAAACACCCATTCAAGCCCCAGAATCAGCCAGACGAGATGGACATAGCGTACGACCACCTCTCGTCCCCAATCCACGAAGCCGGCTCCTCCCCGTCAAATCCCTCGACCAATACCAACACTTCCGACCCCTCCGAACCCACATCTTCCACCTCAGGACCTCCCCTAGCAGGCGCGGGCCTGAACCAAGAATTCCAACAGGCATTCCAAGCAGTATCTGCTTCACCCTGGGGAGCGAAACTGGGAGGCTGGTTCACTTCAGCGCGGAAACAAGGCGAAACACTCATCCAAGAAGCTGAAAAGGAAGCGAGTAAAGGATGGTCGAGCTTTTCGGAGCAGATTGCGACGAGGACGAGGGGGATGAGTACTGGTGAGGGCGCTGTGCCGGGGGAGGAGGAGATTCCTATGGAAAAGGAAGTGGGAAGTGGGGAGAAGGCTAAGGGGAAAGGGAAACGCAAAGAGATAGAAAGTAGAGCGGAAAGAAGCGAAGATCTAATAGCGGACATTATGAAAGAGGCTACTTCTGTCTTTGCGAATTTACGGGTCGCGGCGGCGAGTCGGTTAAAAGGGTTGTAGGAAGCTAAGGATAAAGCTAACGAGGCGCTAGAGAAATTCGGATTAGGCGTAAGAGACTTTTTAAGGAATACGGTAGTTATTACTACGCCGAGTACTAAGGGAGAGAGGGAGGGGTAGGTATTGTTTAAGACTTAGAAAGCTAGGACGGGAAAGAAGGTGTTTTATACTACGAGGCTAGATACGTAGTTATATACTATTTATACTATACCGGCGAGTTTTATTAAGGAGCCTAAGGAAGAGGAGTAGAAGAGTTAGACATCTACTTTCGATATCGATACGTAGACGGAAGCTATCGTAAAAGATCTAGAGAAGTTCCTAGAACTTAGAAGTACGATAGAGAAATTAGTTTCTAAGAAGGTAGAGTATAAGGACTTCTAGTAGAGGTATTATTAGTTAAGAAAGGCCGTAGAAGAGGACGAGAAGAGGCGAAAAGAAATCCTTAAAGGTAAGTCTAACTCCTATAATATAAGGGTTAAGACTACATTATTAATAGGTTATAAAATAGAAGTAACTATATCCCCTAACGAGGAAATAACCTAGAACTCCGATAACGAAGAGGACAATAAGTCCTCGATACCCTATAATAATATATCTTCGACTCCTACTAATAACGGTACTATAGTAAGTAAAGCTTCGTAATCTACTACTATACTTAATATACTAACAATAACAACGACGTTAGGAGCTTCTAGGAAGAGTAAAGATAAGAGTCGGAGTGTCGCTAATAGTAAGGCTAGTTATAATATTGTTTCCGGCGCTACTAGTCGCGCTACGGGGAGTCTAAAGGCTAAGGAGAAGGATAGGAAGGAAGAGAGAGCGAAGGAGGAGAGTAATAATAATTAGGAGTAATCAAAGTGTTATGTAAGAGAGATAGCGTTTTTAGGGTGCGATGATACTAGTTTCGGCTTTGCTACTAGTGTTTATGATGAAGACAAGTTAATGAAATTACAAATTATCTCACTACTACTGCCTGCCCTTAGACTACCACAAATGTCCTGCGACTATACCATGAAGCACACCTTCGATAAGTAGCAAACTTGCAAAAGTCATCTCATACCATTGCGGATCCTTCGTTTCGGAAAAAAAGCAAAATCGAATCGCGGTGATCACCGTGCAGGCGAGACAAAGCAGCGAAAGAGCCAATAGAGCAATTCTTAGCCCAACGATACGAGTGTTGCTTGACCGGACGAGAAAGGGCCAGACTAAAAACACAAGAACGTAGTCAAGCAAGGGCACGACAAAGGCCACCGTTACCATCAACGCCCTACTTGAAGATTAGGAACGCCGGGGTAGTGAACGCAGTGGACGATGGGTGGCAAGACTTACCAGAGAGCCCAGTGGTAAGGTCGGAATTCTTCATCATCCTCAGTTGCTACCATCACAAGGTTCACTAGCACAAACGGTCCCATAAACAGAGAGCTCTTCACGAAGACTACCGATTCTGACGCTTCGCTTTTGTCTTGCCAAAATCGATGACGTTCGTCGAAATCCAGTGCCCATAATGCGCGAGGTGGAGGCGTAGCATCAGTCTCAACACGTAGGGGTTGTTGACGCTGGAAACGCTGTCAGCTTGCAACGACAAAAGCCCGATTGAATGTATTCCTTACTATTAAGGGCGTCTCCTCGCCAGGCTCTTCTTCGCTAGACGCCCGCGCCTTACCCCTTCCAGGAGCTGTGTCTGGGCTCATGTTGCTAGGCGATGGAATTGAAGTCGTTCTGGTTGCTTCTCGTTGGGCCGTTGATGGTCCTGCAATTGCAAGCTCCGGCTCATCAGACTGCGGTGGAGTACTGCTAGCTCGAGACGCATCTAGAAAGCTCTGGTAGGCGGCATGCACAGGTCCATGACATTCATGCTCAATTCCGTCTATCTCAGTAGAGGACGAATCAACTGCAAGCAGGACAGGTTCATAATTATGTCGAATTTTGTGCCAGTTGACATGGATTCCATAGCTTAGCAGTAGCAGCGATGGGCCGAGAAATGTAAAACACCCCTGATATATGTAGATCGATGCGGCTCGTAACAGGATCGAGGCGAGCAAGACCAAAGCATTGGCCAGAACGAGTCCTGTTTGCAAGACTACGAGCTTCACCCAGTCCAGGTAATGGTAGCACACAAGGCAAGTGCACATGGTAAACACACTCAGGGACTCGCCTATAACCCTGGAGATACGTTTAGCTGGTGCACGACTTGCAAGTCAAGTGAGCGATACTTGCATCCAAAGGTTGCCGTCTAGCCAAATGGTGTCGTCGTTCTCACTATATGATAATAGCTGCAGCCCGCCAAGAGTGGATACGCATTCTATTACGCAGACGGCCTTGCAGAGCATGAACCATCGGTGATGTGTCGTAGTTCCGAGGCACTGCAAGTGTCCGACAGAGCTATTGCGAACACTCTGTTGAATTTGAGGTATACCTCTGGCTGGAAGTAGGTCGGGTAATCTCATGATAGCAATATGGTGAAAGGGTTGTCGAGTAGGGTGGCTCGTCGCCACTCGGATCCAGAAAAGAAGCAGCTCAATGTCGAAATCGACGGGCGGCGCTGCCTGTTAGCAAGAGTCAGCAGGCCATTATAACTCTGCAGCATTCCCGTTCACTTCCTGTGGGGCCGGCCAGTGAGGCTGTGTCATGCGAATGTGATCATCAGGTCAACGCCACCGCCAGCCACCCCGTTGGCTGTGCACAGCCCCCACCGAAACAGCCAAAGAGCACCTTGCCGAGCTTTTGTCTACCTCGAGATCTGTAGATCTCCTCCATGCGAATTGGGCCATATTAACAAGTTGTACCTCCCTCGAATGCGACAATCGTATCAAAATGCTCTTCAACGATTGCTTTTCCATTTATTACGCGACGGACCCGACGGACCCTGGAGCTAGGCCCTCCAACGATTTCTTTTCCATATACACGACGGACCCTGGAGCTAGGCTCTGCTCCTCGTGTAGGAGGTTTGACATCCATGCTTTTGGGAAAGCGCCTTTCCAAACCCAAGGATACAGCTTGAAGAATGTAGAAGACTCGGCGAAGAAGACTGGCTGTCCATTCTGCAATCTGCTTGTGAAAACGCTCATATGGAGTGGCATGAGAGGAACCCTGCAAAGAGCTTCACCAAAGTGGCTCGAGGAAAACAGGCTCTCTGACCCGTGGATACATCTACAGCTCTCCGAAGACAATGAATGGATGGTTTCCAGACCGCGAGGTTCTAATGCCGGGCTACGCTTCAATCGCATGGACATTCTAGTAGCCCATAGGAACTTTTGGGACAACAGTCGCGGGCTTTCTGGGCTACGCGACGACCTGGTCAGCCTGCGATCCTATGGCGGGAATAATGCCTCATGCTTAGTGCTTGCAGATACTAGTAAGATTCACGTTCGCGTCTCTGAAGAATCCTCGTGGCTAATTCCCGCAACTAGATAGCGAAGCTGCTAAGAATCACGACGTTATAGGCACATATCTGGGAAGTGATCCGACCTCTGAGATGCATTTCGACGCTATATACAAATGGATCGCTGGCTGCACGGCACATCCCATGTGCAACTCCATGGCATTCGGGGTCGAAGACTTTGACGCGACAAGTGCGATATTACCCACAAGGTGTCTCGATGTTCGAGACGGAAGAGTTAGACTCAAGGAGACACTTGGGGAGCGAGGATCCTAGTACGTGGCTATAGCAAACAACCCTGCGAACCTGATCGGAGTACTTTTGCTGACGCACATACCTTTTTGAAGTATCACTTTAAGTCATCGCTGGACTGAACAAACCAGTATCGTTAGGACGACGATGGATAATTTCGATGCTCGGCATAGCTATATTGACTTTGATGCTCTGACACAGCCATTCCAGGATGCGATCGTCGTTACTAGGCGCCTTGGGGTCCCATTCATCTGGATTGACTCGTTGTGTATCATTCAAGAAGGGGACGATGGCGGGGATTGGAGGCACGAGGCTCTGCGCATGGGACAGTACTACAACTATGCATTGCTAACTATTGCAGCATCGTTTTGTCCAGGTGCCTCTGGCTTCCTAACGCCGCGGAGGCCCTGGTTATCGAAGATGTTCCAGCTCCCATACTACGACAAGGCCGGTACGGCTAAGGGACACTTCTACGTCGCTCCCTTAGCAACGCTACCTGCGCAACACTTCCGCCAGGTTACTCGATCAAGTATTCTAGCAACTAGAGGTTGGGTCTTTCAGGAATGGTTGCTAAGTCGGCGCATGATCTATTATACACAAGACAGCACATGGCTGGAGTGTCTCTCCAAAGACGCGCGAAGCGATCTGAACTATGGAGCTGGGTCCGACTATATTGATCGAGTCGCGCAGCGCTCGTCCGAAATCCAGCTTGCTCGACTGAAAGAGCTTTTCCATACAGGAAACTTGCCATACCAGGACTTATGGTGCCGCATTGTCGAGCTATACAGCGATTGCCGTTTGACTCGCCCAAACGACCGTCTTGTGGCCATATCAGGAATCGCCGATCATGTTCGCAGTATGGTCTTGGCCCAGTCGCAGCATGGGATCACCGGGAGTAACATAGACCATGCCTACATATGCGGCTGGTGGTATGGTGCTATACACATCGGGCTCCTTTGGGAGCAGTACCGGCGATTGCGCGGCGACGAGCAAGGTATTCCAGGGCGTCATATTTGGCAACTGCCAACCTGGTCCTGGTCGCATTGGTATTTCTCAGTATTCTGGAGAAGCTCAGCAGCATCGATGACCCCGGCTTGTCATGTTCAGAGAGTGGCTTCACCTGAGACGCCAGCGGCTCTACTCAAGCGTGACGCAGTGCCAGAGAACATAGAAGGAAATGAGAAGTACCTGAGCATCAATGATCGATTTGCATGTCTGGAAATCCGTGGAAAAACAGGCCTTGTGCTTCTTGGCCCACTAGTAAAATTTCTAAAGCAGCAGAATCTGGCTTCGAAGCTCGCTAAACACACCGGTGTTCGTCCATCGCCTAATGATCGGAACGTTTGGTGTTCTATATCTTGCCCAGAGGCACCAGATGAACATATCGGATGGGCTGACATCGAGACGGACACAAGCCTCAAGGATCTCGAAAGCGATGGAGATTTGCCGCCCGAGAGGCCCATTCTCTATACGCTCCACGTATGTACACAAAAGAACGTCGAAGGCGGATGGGCATTCGGCCGTAGTGGATTGACTCATGAAGTGTATGCCGTTCTATTTTTGCTACCGATAGAACGCGGAGGGTTCCTTCGGGCAGGAGTTGGGCGAATTTATCGTCAAGACTTTTTCAAGAATGCGGAAGAGGTTACTGTCTCTTTGTGGTGAAATGTTTCCGAGCTAGAGCCACCGTTCTAAAAGCGTAAAAGGACCTAGAAGTCGTCACTCAAAAGAAACAGCTTCTACCAACACTGACAGGGGACCCGGCGTCTAAGCATGACTTAGTCGCAAGATATGACAGCAAGCTCTGGCCGCTCAGTACGTAACTACAAGTTCTTTGGGCTGCTCATTGCAATCTCGTACGCAGATTAGCCATAAGTGACTCAAATTGTAAGAAGAAGCTGTTGAGGACTTTCTCTTCACAGCAGAACTGGGAACGCCATGTGATGTAGTCCAATTGTTCGTCGCATATCTGCTGCCTTCGGGTTCGACACGAATACAACAACGTACCACACGGCAAGGGCTTCCTCATTTGCCTGCCTGCGAGACGCTCGTCACTGTACGAAGCTCAAAGCTAGGTCTTGCTATAGGGGCTCGGCGGCGTTACACCCTTCGCTCGTCGCAGGGAAGCCGGATCATTCCCACCACGGGCGGACTGAGACTGATACGTGTATCCATGTTGACGCTGTTGATCGGTGTCGTAAATGTGTCCGTCGGGCTCGCCAGGATGGTAGGCTCTGTACGTGGAAGAGGCCCAGCCGGTCGGGTGGGACTGCTGGGACGGACATGACGACGTGAAGCGCGGAGTGGCTTCTGCTTTCTTTGGAGGGAAACTTAGCTCTCGCTGATAGATATTCTGTCCCGACTCGAGCTTTTACGAGAGACGGTCTGGGCATCGGTCGTTCGGTGCGCATGAGCGGATTCACTGGCGTCTTTCCGTCCTTTGGTCTTCATGACTGGCGAAACGGTCATCGTCCCGTCGCCGATCCCTGAAACACGAAAACTATGCTGCTGTGAGCTTGGATCATCGCTGATTGTCTTGGTGCAAGGTACGCGTTCGACGATTAGCGTAAACGAAAAGTAGTCATTAGCGCCAACTAGCGTCGACTAGTGCCATTTGAAGTGAATGTCTTATCCATACCCGAGCCATTCAGAAGCTGGCCCAGCCACGATAACGTCGGACTCACTGATCGATTGTCCATCTTTGCGATCAGCGGGCTCAGAGCATTGGCTCAATGTCGGTGTTGTGAATAATTGTTACCATTACGACCGGAAGGCGCAGGAGTGCTCCAAGCTTGACTTTTGACGACGTTTTGAAGAGGTTTGGATGGCCGAGGTACAAGATGAATCTCAGAGCCCAAGCTGACATGATACCGTACGGATACAGCAGTACGGCCGTGATTACAGGCATCTTTGCTGCTGGCATCGCCTGCTCCTCTTTTGCGGCATCTGGGAGTAAGGAAGCGAGACTGCGCTCTTACGGGTGAAATGAAATTGTATCCCGCTTCCAGAGATTTCGAGTAGTGTGAGATATTCCCATGAGCTGTCTTCCGGGTGCCATCATCGTGGGATGGAGACTACGAAGCTATGCTGTTCCCAGTGGGTGTAGATGTCTTAGGGTTAGGGTCGGGAAAGTGTCAGATGTTTTGCTATGCTCGGTCTAAGGGTCCTGTATCTGAGGTGATGATGATTTGCCGTGGGGAAGGTGGCTCTTGTTCAACTACCCAGGAGTGTTTGGTTTTGGCATAACATGTGAGTGGACCTTCCCACCTGTGATCGGAAGCTTGCTGAATAGGTGTGCTGTGCATATGCTGAATGTTTGGATGAAGTCAAGCGTATCATGACACTGCTCTTGACACAGACGAACACCTCTAAAGGCTCAGTAAGGTTAAAGGTGTGCACCACCGCGGATGAGACCCTACCATGATCTATCTGCGCCGCCTATCCTGACCGACGCCGGCGGCAATTGGTGCGAGGCCGAGAAGGCTGGCCAGACAGCCGAAGACGTCTTCGCTGGATGTCGCAGGTCCGTACAAGCAGGATCGATCGCATCATCGATGCCGAGTGAGGCAGGCTGAGCGTGGCTCTCGATGGGGTCTGCCATGACCAGGATGTGGACCGGCCATCAAATGCAGAAGCGCAGTCTTATGTTCGTAAGCTCGGCAGGGATCTGCCCGAGCCACGCGAGACAGAATACATCTTTGCAGCGATGGAATCGAGCGTGGCCATGGCCACGAAGAACGGCCAAGTCGTGAGTACTGCGGTCGAGGAGGAGCAGGTCATGAAGAGTACAGCGGTGAAGGGTGGTCCGATCAAGGTTTCAGCCTCCGATGACTTGGTCGTCGAGGGCCCAGAGAGTGAAGAAGCGGTACTGAAGGATGTTGCGGCCAGTTGTATGTAAATACACTGCCATTGTACTCGCAACTACGCTGACCTGTGAGTTTCTGGCCTCAGAGAGTTCTCTCATCACAGTCAACGGTAGCCTAGATGCTATCCTCTCCTCCTTCCCCTCGTGATGTGCTGTCTGTAAAGTCTTCCACATGTCCCAAAAGCGAGAATGCAAGTGGAGCATTCGAGGTCGCTCCTTCCAGTTTTGTCAGCTCGGAAAAACTCATTTCCGGTTCCCGAAGTGAATGTTCTGCAAAAGGCGAAGTCGACATCTCCGACCGCATACAGCCTTGTTTTGCCCATGGCAGAATTAGGTTCGATGAAGGTGGCTAATCTGTCTGCGCATCGCTTTCTGTGAGCTTCGTGGTCGGCAAGATGTGCACCTTCTTGGTCTCAGGCTCCAATGATCTTGTACTTGCTTCTTGGAGGAGTCTGTAGGGGATCAATTCTTGAAGAAGAGGTTCTGAAGCCGCTCGACGCTCATGTCTGCTGAAATATTCGCTGGAAGTCTTTCTCCTGGGGACGATATGTTCGCCGTTCTGATGTGTACGCCGAATCTTTGTCGCCGCCCTTTCATAAGTCGCTCTATCTGATGTAACAGGCCCTATTTCATCAGCGATCTGACCTAAATAGCCTTACGTTTCCAGCTGATCTAACAGGCCCTTTTTCATCAGTTAAGGCCCTTTTCATTAGCTAGAGCTGTCTTTTGATTCCGGAGGTGTCGGGAATTCCGCTGGTTTTGCATATTCCTCAACTTTACGATGTGATTGCTGTATAACGGCTCGACCAATTTGTATACAACTTAACGATTGGCTTGTCTCAACGCTGTTACAGCGCATATGACAGGGCGTTGCCGCCAAAAAATCGCTAGACAAGTTGAAAAAGTCTCTAGACGGTTTAGGGTGGCCACTTTGCGGATACAACCGCGGAGGTAAGGTGAGTTAGTAAGGTATAGACATGATTGGGGGCGCGTTCTCTCGCTATATATCAGCGCTTCAGTTTCATGCTATTCTAGCTGTAATACGTTGTGTACATGCGTAAAGAAGTTAGCTTAGAAATTTGACCTGCCAACTTAGTGCGCCAAGAATACCAACTTTCATAAGCAACATGCCTGCAATCGTCTTACGAAATGGCCCTTGTCTTATGAAACTAGCCTTATTAGATCGGTTTGTGGAGCTTACGAAATAAGGCCAGTTTCATCAGTTTTGTCGTTGATTTTAGGCCATTTTTATCAAATAGTTCGACTGACGAACGGGCGGTGACATCTTGATAAACTTTCTACCATGATGTCTATGACAATGTGATGAGACCAGTACCTCTCCTTCTGCCATCTTGTGTGTGTAAGAAAAGAACATGCATCTTTCGAAGTGTTCAAGAATCGAGATAAGAAAGAACTAAGAGAGAACAGACGCGTACCTCGCTCCTCCCTAGCCAACCTAGCGCGGGTAGCACGCCCTTTCTGGAAGTATGAGTGTAGTGGTAGAGCCACATGAAACACTCTACTCAGGTCATGTTCCGAATTGACATTATTCGCTCACATGTCTGGATATCTCAGTAAGCATAGATCACCTCGACAAGTTCTACGTTGGGCTCACATGATACCACGACTCCTACGCAGGTTGCAGCCATTTCATGATCCTTGGTTTATAGAACAGGATATAGAATTTTCAATATGGACCAACGACAGCGGCTCAAACCTTTCACAACATGTCTCTATGATGTGGATTAGACCGTGCAAGCGTCACTACAGACTATGCCTCCAAACATCGAGAGTGAAAGGTACAGAAAGAGTTACAAAAAGCACAAGAAAGGCTCACACCAGCTAGAGACACGGTCGAAGGAAAACGTTGATTACTGTATTACCGAAGGGTTTGTGAAGGCGTGTGAAACTGCCAGCGCGAATCGACCATAAAGGCATGCCTATCTGGTGACCCAACTCAAAGACATGGCAATTACAACAGCTCGGTCGAACGACAACATCATCAAGTTGCGTCCGGTGCTTCTTACTTTGGCCCGGTGTACTATTGACGCTAGGAAGCAGGTCATGCCAATTCAGGCCACGACGGCAACCAAACGTGGCGACGTATACTGGCGCTACCAAGTCGCACACTATCACTTTGTCACTTCGATTCATCGTTGCTACCCCTAAAAAGGGACAAGTCGAAAACGAGGTCAGAGAAGATGACATATCTGCTGTTTCCCTATAGTCATACGATCTCAAATGAGAAGGATGTATGAAGATGTCGACTTATCGAAATTACGAGCTCCAGGAATTCTAAGCTTGGCCATCTTTTCCATCCCAAGATCGGAGCTGCTAGGACGAGGATTGTGCAGTGAATCTTGGCCATCTGGGTCTCTCCTCCATTCGACGAGCGAGAACGCCGGTCCAGAGCCTCCTCGTGCCTCCAAAGACTAGGTCTTCAACGGGAGAGATCAGTCAAGATCTACAGTAGGCCACGACAGGTCTCCGGAAGCGCGACAATCTTGTCCATCGGAGCTATCACATTCTTAATAGCGGGTACCTTTGCGGCAGTGGGTCCTTGGTGGTTCGCGGTCTCGCCGACTTCTGCCTTGGTGCTGAGGCATCTTGCAATACTCACTACTTGGGTCGGGTCCAACCGTACTCTGAAGGCGCAAGACATGTCGGAAAAGCTTTTGCCATAGGATACAGGTCCTTACGTACTCCGTACATGTTACTGCACACGTTAGCGTTGCGACATGCTGCATTGTGCTCCGTTTCACCGTGCTCGACGTCTTGGACTCTTGGTCCCTTGCAGTCCTCGAATGTTGGATATATTGTGCATTGAAGTAGCACTCACGTTTTTGTATTTGCTCTTGTGGAATACATATCTCGAAGGGAATTGGATTTGTCTATCCAAGGGCGGCTGCTCTTTGGCCTGCAAGGCTTGAAATGAATGCCAGATGTCGGATGTAGGAGGAGGACAGCAGGGTTCTGCCAGCAACGGCTTTTTGTAATTTCTGGGATTAGAAGTGAGGTTGGAAGAGGGAGGCTCGGATGGCACCGTTGGATGTGTTGCTGCAATGCTTTTCAAAAGGGTAAGTTCTTATCAGACGGAGCTTCATATCCTGTGACCACGACAGCTTCTGCATGAGGTGCCGTCACCAGATGCAAAGGGAGATATGGAGAAGCAAGTGGCCGCGACTGAAAAGATGGATCAAAGTCAAGGAACATGCCCCTGAGCCCACATTGCCTGAGAAAAGCTCCACGTCCAGCATCAGGGATCCTTTGGAAGACAGCCCGACGTGTGTCTGGGATCTGGGGATCACTTCTCCGAGCACGCTGAAAACGTCACCGGCATTGTATTACCGCCCTGGGATTCAAACGCCGCCTGTATCCCGGGTTCAGACGCCGTCGAGAAGCGATCCACCATGCAAGTCAAACCATATCCGTTATGATCGACATGGAAATCTTCCCCATTCTTCTCCGCGTACACAGACTCTTCGCGCATCGGAGTGCGATTCCGTGGCTTTCGGCTGGTCCATGTTACGAATCCCCATCTCCAATCTTTGCCACCTCTCTCGACGATTACACCCCAGACAGGACGCAAAGAGCTAGCATCCGAGTGTCAACCGGTGAAGGAGAGACTGACAAACAGATGGGCTGACAGAGACAGAACTGGACAACAGTGTCGGACTGCTGCTTGTTTAATCGAGGTTCTGTCTGATTTTTGCATCTCCACTGTCTCGCCTTCTCATGCGCGAAGAGTCTGTACGGAGTACAGGGTGTCTCATGCACATAGGGTCATGCCGTACTCCCTGTAACGGGGACCTTTGCGTGGCTGTTGAAGGGATGACAGCTGTTCTCCAAACTCTTTCTCGTTGAATGTCGGGGTAACGGGCCAGTCAGACACCTCCGATACAGTGTTCCGTTCACTTCATGCCTTCAGGGTGTGGTACCTACCATACCCTAGGTAGTCTCCGAATGGCTGTTCCTGTATGCACGAGATGCCCTGTATATCGCGCAGGAGGAGTCGTCCGCGAGAGAGAGCCCGAACTGAGTAAGGCTCTCCGCTAGACTAATCTAGGCGAGAAGATTAACGGATGACTACTGCTCCGAAACTTGTTCACATTCTCTCCCAATGTGTGAAGAGCTCAGCCAATCTAGTTCACAGAACAGACGATGACCACGTCGTTGCCTCGTGGAACCCTCGTGAGAACTCTCTTCCAGTGCCTGAAAAGGCCGGACAGAACTTACAGGTCTTCCCTGTATCGGAATTCAATTTCCGAGATGGAGCCACGTGAGACCTCCCCGGATCTGGGCCCCATGCGGGGTCCCCAGATTCGAGAACATATAGTCTGAACTCTCCCAGTCTGTTTGCCTCCTATTCCAGATCACCATCTCTCGTCTGGCCACAAACCTCTGCAGAGGCAATCACCCATCATGAAGTCTCTCACCAAGTTGGAGGGCATGTCCCTCAACATTGCCATCACCGTAGCATCTGGAGCTGGCTTTCTCCTATTCGGCTACGACCAGGGTTTCTTCGGCGGTATCTGTACGTATCGCCACGTGTGCAAGACCGACTTGAGATATTCTTCTGACGACTGTCAACAACAGTAACAAATGAGGCTTTCCTCGACGAATTCAATCGACCAGGCGCAACTCTCCAAGGACAAATTGTCGCTCTTTACGATGTAGGCTGCATGATGGGATGTATTTTCAGCATGTACGCTGGTGACCGTCTCGGGCGAAGAAGATCAATCCTTGTCGGCAGCACAATCCTCATTCTCGGAGCTCTCATCCAAACCACATCGTACAGCGTCGCCCAGATGATTGCGGGCAGAATCGTCGCTGGAGTAGGCAATGGTATGACCACGACCGCAATTCCCATCTGGCAGGCTGAGACGGCCAAGGCGAGCCGTCGTGGTGCTCTCATTGTATTCCAGTATGTCTCACGTCCATACCGCGGTCTTTTGGAATCACGCTGACCGGTTCTCTCAGACTCGTGAACGTGATCACAGGTGTAGCCTTGACGAACTGGATGAACTATGGCTTCACCTTCTTACCTGGAAAGGAGGTCAGCTGGCGCTTTCCGATCGCTTTCCAGATCTTCTTTGCGCTCATCACGATCTCTCTGGTGTTCTTCCTGCCCGAATCCCCACGATGGCTTGTACAACGAGACCGCATCGAGGAAGCCTCTGTAGTGCTCGGCCGATTGCGAGCCAAGCCAATTCACGATACGGCTGTGATGGCAGAGATCCAAATTCTGTCCGACAATGTTGCATCACAAATGGCAGCACAAGGTGGTCTCAGCATGAAGGAGCTCCTTCACGGGGGCTCGAAGCAGACATTTCGCAGGATTCTCCTGGGTTGCGGCACACAGTTCATGCAGCAGATGGGAGGCACCAACGTCGTCGCTACTTACATGCCGGTCAGTACCAAGTCTTTCCTTCTCTTGAGTCAAATGCTGATTCTGTTTTAGATTGTTCTCACTCAATCCTTTGGGTTGAGCACCCGCCTTTCGCTCATCCTATCCGCTGTCGTATCTCACTGGCTGATGATCTGGGGCGCTATGTGTGCCCTGGTCATCGATCGCGTCGGCCGCAAGAAGTTGATGCTATGGGGTGCCTTCTTTGAAAGCATCTGCTTCGCCATGATTACAGCTGGACTCGCCGTCAATTCCCAGGGCACCTTGATTATGGCGATCGTCTTCATCTTCCTCTACTACACGGCATACGGACTGTCATTCTTATCCATACCGTTCATCTACCCGGCCGAGATCAATTCAACACGATACCGAAACATCGGATCATCGTTGTCTACGCTTACGAACTGGTCCTTCTGCTACGTTATCGTCTCGGTCACACCTCCAGGCCTTGCAAACTTGGGATGGAAGTACTACATGATCTTCGCTATCTTGAACGCCTCGTTCGTTCCCCTAGTTTACTTCTTCTACGTTGAGACTGCGAAGCTTTCCCTGGAAGAGATCGATGAAGTCTTTGTGGTCAAGCATGAGAAGATGCTCTCATATGATCAGGCAATTTCTGAGGTCAAGTCTCAGAGGGGCTTGGTCGAAGAGTCTCTTGGCAAACTCGGGGCTGAAGACGTGGACAGGATTGAATATGTCCCAGGAGAGAAGGTGTAAAGTAAAGCTGCAGCCCTCGGGGTGATGCGCATGTGCATATATATCCAAACCAATGACTGAACGAACTCTTGCATATTGAGGCGAGTGCTTCCCGGCATGCACTCTTTCAGACGGTGCTTCTTCCTTGAGTTCGTCACGAATACAACCTTCGATGAACTGTGCTCAGGTTGTCGTAAGAGCGAGCTGTTCCGTCGTCGACTGCACTGAACTGACTCAAGCCTCGAGGACTTGCAAGTTGCCACGCGGAATGCGTGCGTACTTCGGACCTTTCCTCGGACACGCAAATCAACTTCCGTGTGCACTGTGCACAAAACAGTACTTGTACATGTGAGTATTCTCGGATCGACCGGCTGTTCGTAAGCAAGCAAGCAGTCAAACGTTCTCGGATCTTCTTGACTACCCTAGAGCGTAGGCACCATGGCATCACAGAATCTCAAGATGGCAATCGCCAGCGTATCTCTCGGCCAACACAAATCACAAACCATACATCAATAGATCACCGCGGCTGCCGAGAATGGCATCAAAGGTACAACGCATAGAGATCACATTCCCGATCTCGAAGCTCATGTAACCAGCCAAAACCTGCCTCTGAAAGCCGCTTCGCAGGACATCAGATCGAAGTGCAGAGAGGTATCACTCCAGGTCATATCACTCTGTCCTTTGGAGAATTTCGAAGGCAGCGAGTTGCCACTCTCGGAACGATTGGCGAATGCAAAGCAATAGCTAGACATCGCTCGAGCTCTGGGAGCAGAGTTCCTCCAGGTACCGTCTACCTTCGACAAAGCTCCATCCATAGACCCGGGCCGTGATAACCGAGGAGCTGAGGCAGCTCACTGATCTCGCCGCTTCCGAAGAACCTGTGATCAAGATTGGATATGAAAACCCTGCCCGGTCGACTGATTGTCCCACTTGGCAAGATGCGGTTCGTGTGGTGAGAGCAGTTGATCGCGCCAATTTTGGACTCTGTCTGGGCTCCTTCCATCTTGCTGTAACCTTATGAGGAGATCAAGTCATGTAAATTGCACAGCTTGAAGAGTCGTTGGAACCAATGGACACAAAAACGCATCCGTGGTTTATTCCGGTCTTGCAGTTGGGCATGTTTGGTCGATGCACGCGAGACCGTTCCCGCTGGAGCACGAGTACGGCACGTATATGCCTATACTGAATATCGCCCAGGCATTTCTGGTAGGCATGAAATATGGAGGATGAGTGTCGCTAGAAATGTTTGATTGAAGGACGAGGGAGGCGGACATGAGTTCTCAGCGAAATGCAGAACGTGCCAAGAGGTCGTGGGAGGGGCTCATGAATAGCATGAAGGCTTGATAGCCTACCAGATCCAGAGCGGTCAAGATGAGAATTCTTCAACGAGAAGAGCTCTTCTTGATTGAACAAACCTCATCTTGGCCGCTCTGACCAGATCTGCTTAGAAATTGATGCTCGTCGTAGCAAGTGACATCCAAGGAGTGGGACGTCCTGTTGGGATTCCTGCACCCACCCAATTGGCCACCGTATGGTCAATGGGTTCGAATGATCGCAGGGATCGACGAAGGTACTAAGCTGTTAACAAGAGCGTAGCTCCATAGTGTCGTTCGATCAATCCAGTCTCGCTGCCATATGCCTGCAATCCATACCGGTCTCCACACTTCTGATGTCTCTAGCGCCAATGACTGAGCCAAGAGAGGGCCGCGTCAAGGAAGCACTGCCAGGGAGCATGAACTTCGACGGAATCGTAGTGTACCGAATAATCCTCAACAGATGTCGAAATGGCCTTGCGATCGCTCCACTCCATTACTCAATGAACCTTCAATACGCATTCTCTTCCCTCGTCTGTCGTCCCCGTCGGCCGTCCTCCTTTGCAATTGCCTGTTCATAGTTCCCCACTTCTCTTGAACAAACAACAGACTATCTCTTTGCTGTCTCGCGCTCGCATGAGTGTTGCTCAACTCATCAAGTGCTCTCAAAAGAGTGTTCAGGTGCTGTCCAACCTCGCTCGCCCTTCCCAAAGATGAGACTCCTGCAAATACTAGGATCAAGCATGCAGATGGTAGCATTTGGCTTGTTTCGATGTCCAGTCTTCGGAAACCGAACAGAGTCTCGAAGATCGAGAGGAGGCGAGACATGGAGCAGGCTGAGTCTACACATACTTGGCGTGCGTGCTGGAAACCAGGACCTTGCGCTGGGGAGGGTTGCAGGCGTCGAGAGGTCCAAGGGCGGTGGATTAGGATTTGAAAATAGTGATATTCGAGGCTGGGATGTCAGTTGACGGAGTTTTCATAGAAGAGTGGGCAATGATCACATACTGAAGAACAATTACTTGCGGAGTAACGTTGGGGTTTGGCGGTGCCTCGTCGAAGAGTTTGAGCTCGACAGGCAGATCCTCGTACCATTTGAACATTGCAGTAGTAATTTTGTACGAGAGTTGCTGCAGAGCATTTCGAGAGATAGTCGTGTTACCGTACCTAGACGAAACCAGTCAGCCGATTCATGTGCCACAGTCAACATCCGGACTATATCAGGCTCGCTCACAATGCCCGTGCGATCGGCTCGACCAAGTCGCTGAGCACAATGCGCTGCTCACTGATAACACCGATCAGATCAGGTACACCGTCCGCATGATCAGTCCCGTCTTCGTAGCCAGAAGAAGGTGGGTATATCGCCCAAGTGCCATATGTGGCACGATTCGCAACGCTAGGTTTCCGTACATGGATTTCACCAGTATCCAGCGTGAACGGCCGCCCTAGGGTGAAGCTGGTCCGGTAATTGTGTACATATGATGCCCAGAATACGACTTCTCGCATCCGCGCTTCGACGGCGCTCATGACGCCCTTCTCCACGTAGGAGTCTACGTTGACATGTAGTCCCAAATCGAAGCACAGCCGCATTGCCATGCCGCCATAGAGCCACGACCGCGCTGTACGCAGGAACCCCGCTTCGTGGGAGCTCAGGAGGAGTAAAGCCTGAACGGTGGAGACGCACGGGCTGTCTAGTTCGATCTCGAGTAGAACTTTGGCTCGATCTGCGAAGAACTCGGCAAGAGGTTTAGGAAATGTGATAAGGCTGGGATGGTACTTGGCTACGTGGCTCGCACCGATGGCACACCTATAGCAATTAAATGATCAGCAGAGGTACCGATAGAGACCGGAGATTAGTCCAGAAAGATAGAACCCACATCGCGTTCAACAGCACTGGAGAGTACAGCCCTCGGCAATCTTGGCCGGCAGCGTACTGCTTGTGTCCACTTTCGTGCACCAGCCGATCTACCACGTAATGGCAGGAATTGTGCCAGGCGAAAAAGAATTCGACGAGGTGTTGCTCGAAGGCAGGATCAACGGGAGTGTCGAGGTTGGCGTCATGCAGGAGGCGCGCACCATCTCGGGCCATGGTCCGTAGCTTGGCGTAATGTCCATCAGACTGGCCATTAACGAACAGGTGGGCATTCGCTGTGGTACCAAAGAATCTCAGCGTCGTGCCCACGATGTGGAGGGAGCCGAAGCGTGCGGCAATCTGACTTGCAAATTCGGATTCAGATTCATCCTCATGCTGTACGTCTAGACCGTTGGTAGCGTGGGTGTTATTCTCAGGCGGAACTTCACTTTGTTGAATGGAAAGGAGAGGATCAAAATTGAAGGGTGCTTCGAGCTCTGGGGCAAAAGGACCAGCCCACAGCCAGTCCAGAGACACCGGGCTGTCATTCCAGTCGATGTTAAAGTCATCGAATCCCGTGCCCACACTCAGTGGTATGGGGTCGCCATTGTCGCTGTCCGTGAAGGCTGTCGGATTTGGAAGAGGCGTGCTTTGAAAAGAGGAAGTCGAAGGTGAAATGTCGGGTTGTCCAGATTCCATGGGAACAACTTCTTCTTCAGCCAGCGGTGCCAGTGAGAGACCCGCTAGCACCTTGTCAGCTACTACAGCATCGGATTCGCTCACTGGCGCCGGTACAATGCCTGCAGCGCGTAGTTGCTCAGTCAGAGTGGTGATTCTGGCACGTAAGATGCTGATGGTCGGTGGCAAAGAAAGCCGCCTGCGATCATGTTTGTCCTCATACAGGCACAAGCGATCCGCACGCACGCAGACGGCACAGCGTGGAAGAGCGCCATCGCACTTTATCTTCCTCTCGCGGCAAGCCTTGCACGCGGTGGTAACATTCTTGAAGGGTGTTAGCTCATCTAGACAGCAGGCGATAGCCATGGAAGTTGGAATCCGATACGGTATATGTTACAAGTGTAACACTTTACCCGGCACTCATATCGGAAGTCCGACATTGCAAACTCACCTTCCGCCGGTCGGTGGTCGTCATCCCTCTTACCAGCCTGTACGACACAGTATGCTCTCCATTGATTTCTCATTCTCGGCGCAAGACGACTCAAGATTCACTGTGGAGTCCTGCTGTGAGAAGGCTCTTCCAACCCCGCTTCCTTTTCGGCAACTCCACATATGGGAATGCCGCACTGTAGTCGATGTGGGTTAGGGTTAGGGTTGTCAAAAGACGGGCAACGCGGGGTGCTTAGCGGAACTTGTCTTCCATCCCTGCAAACTCTCGTTGCCCCCGTGAACGAACATCGAGAGTTGGCGAATTCTTGCGGTCATCATACCTCGAGAGTATGCACAGCTACTCTTCAGTTCCATAGCTTGCGGAAAACATTGCCATAATGAACAACACACTCATCCAACCAGCACAAACACTAAAGCGAGACCCCGATGGCTTTCTCCACAGATCCGTTCAAGACCTCTTCTCGCTCAAGGGAAGAACAGTCGTGATCACAGGAGGCGCACGGGGAATAGGCTTGGCTTTTGCCTTTGCAGTCGCCGAATCGGGTGGCAATGTCGCTGTTCTCGATGTGTCGGCCGAGCCTCATGCTCATTTCCATGAACTTCCTAAGAGGTTTCCCGAGCAGCAATTCAAAGCATATAAGTATGATCACCGGCTGTTTGGTTGAAGAGTATCGTACTGATCCTGCTGCAGAACCGACGTTACAGATTATGCCGTATTGAAACAGACTTTTGCATCCGTTGTCGAGGACTTCCAGCGGATCGATGGACTGTATAACGTTTCAGCAACATCCTATCCTTCGATTGCTGACGTTCTCACAGAATCACTGCGGCTGGCATTTGTCCCGACCAGGCGTTCTTGGAGCGGGATCCAGAATCAGTGGCACGGACCATGAATGTGAACGTTCTTGGAACGTACTATGCAGCTCAGCTAGCAGCAGCTCAAATGGATCGGCAAGAATCCATATCGGCTAGCCAACGCGGTAGCATCGTTTTTGTGGCCTCCATTGCTGCATATGTAGCAAGTAAAGGCCAGAACACGAGCGACTATTGCGCTAGCAAAGCCGCAGTGGTGGGACTATGCAAGGCCTTGGGTGTTGAGCTCGCAGCAAAGCAAATTAGAGTCAACAGCATTTCACCAGGGTAAGTGAAAGTCAAAGACTGAAGGCCTTTCGGAGATACTTGAGGCTGACAAGCAGATCAGCTATACCATGACGGACATGACTCTCGATCTTTGTGAGAGAATGCCCCATCTCGGCCACATCATGACCACAGAACCTCCGATGAGGCGCATGGCAGATCGCACAGATCTGAAGGGTATTGTGGTGTATTTGCTTTCGGATGCGAGTGCATACCAGACGTCGGAAGATACTCTGGTTACGGGTGGTATCCACGCTGGACGGCTGTTATAGGAGGACCGCAGAATCAGGCGGGCTCGAGTATTCCCCCCTCAACCGCTCGCTCTCTTGTTGGTGGTATCTGGTAGATATGAGTCGGGTATTCTTCACTGTGATAAGTAGTTTGGTCGAAAAAGCATATCCCGTTGACGCAGCCATTGTCCTATAAAATTCAGCATTATGGATTTAAAGAGTCGCTGGAATTAGGGTAGAGTTACTAAAGGCCTCACAGGAGCTCGGCGATGATTGCTGGTTGTTGTTTGAAAGAGAGAGGGATGAAGTCAAAAGAAAGTCGAGGCAGAACCTTCCTTTCTGTCAACTTTGTCCTGGTCTGCAAAAGTCGTGGACACCTTTGCTTTTCTTCCTTGAGCTGAGCGGGCCATCGTCGTCCTTTCGTTCACCATCAATGCATCCCTTTTCATCACCATACATTTCACCCGGCACGTGTCCGAATGATCCAGACAATGATGAATCTCTATCGTGTCTCGATGCATCTGAGTAGACTGCGACATCCAAAGTTCGCAAATCAGCAAGATATGCAGCCCATTCAGCGAAGAGGGATATGCAAAGGCTACAAGTCCGCTGCCAGGAGGAATTCACTGCGATGCATTGACATGCTGTACTTCAGAGTGGCTGCACGAAACCTGAGCCTGAACCATGCCTACGTCCATCATGGTGGCTTCACCGCTCTTGCAGCGACGGCAAGGAGGAGTTCTATGGTTTAGAGCTCATGCCATGCAGTGCAATGCAGTATCAGGGGTAGCTGAGAGCAAACTCACAACTTTCTTGGCTGCTGCTTCCAAAGAGCGTCTTCTGCATCGGGCACGATGCTCAACAAGGAACAGAATAGACTCACCGCAGTTGCAGCGCATTACAAGGACACCAAGGACAACGATAGCCTGTTCCAGACCCAGGCCGCGCTGCTATTCCTTTCAGAGCACTACACTGTGTTGCAGGCAGATCTTAGTCAAGTTACCACCAGGAGCAGCGTCACCTTCAACGATCTCTGGGCAATCTATGCCCCGAACACCCTCATCCATGGCAAAGATGTCTTGGAGCAGGACCGAGTATGGCATAACAAGAATGCCTCGACTCGATGTACTTTGGGCAGACAATAGGAATTCAAGATAGTCGCCGAGTTCCTCGAAACTGATGGCCACAAGGTTGGGACAGTATCGACCACTCTGACCATAGTGCATTATGAGGAGGGAAGTGTGCCGATTGAAGCCTTGTCCTTCCAACCGCTGCATTCGTAGCCCCAACGTGAAAGCGTATGGAGTGCTTTGTCAAAGCGAACCGAGAAGTAGCTCTCATTCTTGAGCTTGGCCTACACAACCCAAGAGCACGATGGCGGATGCCTTGTCTATGGACATCCGGATGCGCCACCGTGGGAACCAAGTGAAGCTGGCCGTTTCTATGTAAGACAAATACTGTTTATTGAGCATTACTCCGGTCGTATTGATGCTCTATATCTGGTCTCGGGGTCGGTTGTCATCGACCCGGTCAAGTGCCGAGCTGTTGAACAGGCGCCTCTCATTCCTACCATCTTCCAGCCTCGGAAAACTCTTCACAGCGTGTCTCAATTGGACGGCGAGCAGGTCAGTCTTTTCCCTTGTTCACTTTGCTGCACCATATATGTGATAACACGATGAAGTCTGCATCCTTCTTGGATCTGACCTCGGGTGATATTCCTACCGATAGCGATTACTTGGAGCCGTCGACACCGACCCTAACAGCGCCCTTGGACGACTCTTTTCTTCTCGCGTTACCACCACCACCACCACCACCACCACTCACATCCACCAACGAAGTATTGACCAAAAACCACGGGCTGTCTGAGTCAGACATCAAAGAAGTTAAGATGGAGCTCACCGAAGCCAACACACTCCTGTTCTCGGGTCTTTGCTATGGTTTTAGCCTCAGCGACAGACGGTGGGCCGCTTTTTCAGCCGACCGCTTGACGAACGTCGAATGGCGAAAACAATTGCCTTCCTCTCTTGTCGTCTCAACGTCGGTCCTCAAATCCATGCGCACACTCGTCCAATCGCACAGCTCGCGCAAACAGTTCGATGACTCCGTACCCGGTAAAGGTAAGGGTCTCATTGGTCTTTTGTCTGGCCAGCCTGGTCTTGGAAAGACCTTTACCGCCGAGGCTCTGGCTGGAACCGCGGAGAACGCCCTCTACTCCTGCTCATCGGGGGCTCTGGGCTCTGATGCTAGTGGGATCAATAACAAGCTGCGAACTATCATGGACCTCTGCGCCCACTGGCGGGCTGTGCTTCTTCTGGATGAGGTAGATGTGTTCCTCGCTAGGAGGAACATTGCTGATATCTCGCGAAATGCTGTCGTCAGTGGGGTTCTGAGGGAGTTGGGATCCTTATTCTTACCACCAATCGGCCTGAAAATATCGATGCTGCTTTTCAGAGTATGTCCGTCCGCTCTGGAGTCGGCTTTTGCAACGCAGAACTGACTTTAGGTAATAGGTCGGATTCATTTCTGCTATCACTACCCAGCTTTGGACCGAGAAGCTCGACGCCAAGTGTGGTTGCAATAAGCCTAGAATTTTCCGTGGTGCTGAGGCAGTTGATATTGCTGATTCTGGTCTCGCTCGTCTGGCGCAGATTCCGTATAATGGGAGACAGATCAAGAATGCTATGAGTATTCCAGGTAAGTGTAGCGGAATAAAACCATGTGGCTGCATAGTCATCATCCTGCATCTTACTGTCATTTCGCTAATCATTGTTGCCTTTAACTTCTAGTCACCTTAGCTGGGGTCGATGGAGAAGCCTCGCTTCTTACTGCAGAAAGTATTCTGGAGGCTGCGAGTACACTCCAGGCCTTTGATATTGGTAATTTGGGCATGGAGACAGCGAATGTAAGAAGAACCTGATAACAATCTTGCGGAATGGAGAACCCACGGATGTCACTTTCGAAAGAAACGTCCTTCGTAGCGGGCAATACTCACTACTCCACTTTCGGGACCTGCTGTGACAACTTGAATCTTGAGAAGTCGAATATAGACCCTAATCTCCCGAAGTATGCGATATCTTGCCAAAGTCCTTTTCGAATGCTGTCTAAAGCTTACATTCCGGGACGAATCCGGTCCTTGAACCTACATACTCGATGTCCTATTTTCGACCCTATCATACATCGTAATACTTCTCAGCTTCCGTCTTCTCCTTCAAAGCCCTGAGAGCTGCAAAGATGGTCTTCTCCTTTGAAGCCCTGAAAGCACCCATCTTTGCAGCCCATATTGATTCACGCTTCGAGACCCTTGCCGCCAATTCCTGGTGGATGTCTGGACTGGCATGGCTGGCATCAGAATAGGTACCAGCAGTCATCTTGGAAGATTTAGTCGTCGGAACGTCGGGGTTGCGATGGCTCTGAGCACTTTCTGTGGTTTTCTTCGAAAAAGATTCCACGATGGTTGTCTCCCTACGTAGCCGGGAAAAGGCCGTCGTCTCGTCCAGAATACTGGCTGTTGCCAGAGTTTCGTAGGAGCTGTAATATGGAGGCTGACGACGTACGAGAGATGCACCACAAGTGCAGTCTTTGGAGCTCTGAGAGGTAGTGTGGGTTGTAGTGCTTTGTGCTTGGTAGGATGAATGGAGGGCTCGGGTTGATGAAGGCCGTAAATGGTTGGCCTTCGCGCTGATCGAAAGACCAAGTTTGCGGATGGATTGGGGAGGCATCGCTTTTTCGTGGATCGCGTTGTGGAGTCTAGCTAGCTGGATGATTTTCTCTCGAGCAGTTGGATGGATAGTCAGATTGCAAGAAATCTAAAGCGCAAAATTGTAGAATATCTTTCCGGTTAAGCCCGGAAATCTCAGCGCCATGACATGGTAGAGTTTAAGTGGAAGGTTTTACCAATTTTTGATCTCTTATACCAAAGGAACCTCTTACATTTAAGGTCTGAGCAAAGTAAGCAAGACATCTAATTTGAGCGGACGCTGATTAAAGACTAAAAAGGGGTAAACTTCGAGAACATTGCATCGTAAGCTATATAGGTGACTGTTACGTAAGACCTAGCATGTTATATCACATTACAAAGTCGTATACTATAGCTTGTAGAGTCATAGCACCGTGAGAGTGGCTGAATGTCTCGAGCTCCGCCCTAGCCATATACGAACCGAATGCGGAAGTTCTACTAAAATAAGCTTTTTGATCTGTAAGTGAATGCTTGGCGCATAGCTGTCAAGAAGAAGATAAAAATTAGTCGACAAGCAATGTTGGAATTGGAACTCATTGAGTATTCCCCGACACTCTCTCCAAGCAGTTGCTATCTCTGGAACCATCAAAGGCTTTGAAAAAGCATAGTCGCTCGTTACATGGTGGAGAGGCGGAATCGACACAGTTCGTAGTGAAAAAGATCTATGATGATTAGTCTAACATCTGTAAGTCAGCTAGCTCCGAAATCAAAGCCATTGCGGTAGATAAACTCTCGTTGAAGTCTAGTGTCACACAGCCATAGCCAGACTGCTCAGTCAAAAGGCCTTCTTTGGGAAGTCGATTATTACGACTATAAGCGACGAAGGACTGTGAAATTAGCGATAGTGTTGGTGGAGCATAAGATACCCGGGCATACATGCTTTCTGATTAGTTCGGCATGAATTGCGACTGGCTTTAGGATTGATGTTGAGCATGGAATGGGATTCGGGTTGCGAGACTGTTCCGTTTCAAGAGAGTGTGAGCGAGAACTTCTCAGAATATTCACCATTGCGGGAATTGGCTCATGGGCACATTTTATATAGGCCGTGTCTGGTATTCTATGGAATCACCTGATGGTCTTCACCATGAAAGCGTTGCTTCGACGAGCTTTCTCAATCGTCTCCATCGAATTCTGGCTCATCTTTTCGCCAATTGCGGATGTAAGATTCGACCACATCGGGATCTTGTGACATGTAAAAGCGATTAGCTTCAGCCCCATCAAACACCCCATTAGCGTCTGTGAACTTTTCTTTGCTTCCAAAGTACACCGGATAGGCTTCGTCGGGTTCACAAAACGAAATATCCGCATTACAGAGAATGGACCATGCATGCTCTGGTTTGATACGCCACTCGTACCAGGCGTTTTTCTCCGGGGGAAGAGGGCCGAATTTTCCAAAGTGGAGAGGAGGATAACTTCCAGAATCCTCGTTATATAACATCAGTAACAGAGTGCCGTCCCGAGCGCTGCGTTCATCGGCGATGCCTATGAAGTTATGGTTGATGTTGTTGCACGGCTTCCCGATATCAAGCGCCCATTTCTGACAATCCTGGACAGATGCACCGATGAACTCAGAGTTGAGGACATCTTCTTCCCGAAGTCCGTCCCGAAGTTCTGCATGTCTGTTGTTGATTACAGGCTCGCGAGCCTCGACGAGGTGAAAAACTGGCGGGTCCCGAAGTTCTGCATGTCTGTTGTTGATTATAGGTTCGGGAGCCTCGACGAGGTGAGCAGTTGTCGGATCCATCGACGACCCAATCGTCATATTGGCGACAGTACGAGTGAACTATGGGTTTTGTTAGTCAGTACACAAAATCCTCACATAATAGACTTGACATGCTGCTAGTGCCACCTCAGCAATGCAGAATAGCAGTGGTGCTGGCATTGTATCAAGCTGGTGTTTTGAGTGTGTGTGTGTGCGTGCGTGATTAGGTTGATCGAAAATCAGTTGTGATCGATCGTAATGAAGGAACGAGGAGGCATAAGAAGGGCGAAAGCAGTGCATACATATATGTTTATAAGCGTGGATGACGTCGTGGCTGCCTGGAGAAGGAGGGCGAATGAAGATTCATCTATTGCCGCCGAAGTGTCAACACCAACATTCGCAAAAGAAACGCCCAAACCTTGGTCCAAACATAGCTTTCGATGCTCAAGATGAATTTTGGACAAATGAAGCAGGAAAATATCTGCGGGCATGTTCAGCTGCGGTTTTGTTGGTCTTTATCCTTTCAAGGGGGGAAATCTTGGCAGTGAGCGATGCAAGGCTTACCACTCCGCTACGACAGTATAATAGATAGTAATTACAGCTTGTAGGCTTCTTTAAGTGTCGCGTTGGGAATCGTTTCTCTCGGTTTTTAAAGGCGGAATGCCACCACTTCGCTCCAAGCCACACCGCAACAAATCCGCCAAGAATCAGCTGAATGAACACTTTGCCCAACACGTAGAAATTACTCTACGCCGAACGCCTCCTGACCGTTCGATCGTCCCCAATGATTGTAGGTCCGCTAGCTGCGAAGTCAAGTTTATTAAGGTAGATTAACTCTCGTCGACTTCGAGTGTCACACAAACATAGCTAGACTGTTCGAAGGATTGCGGCTGAAGCTTTGAGTATCTCGTCAGCTTAGATGATCTGCAGGATTGTCGCCTATGTGCCAGTTGTCTGGTTTTCTTAAAGCTTACAGTCTGCCTCCTCTCGATGATTTACTTCTTGTCACATGTGTCTACTTTGTTCCTCATCGAATAGTGGGCTTGGATTATTATGGCGATTGAATACGATACAATCGTGATTGGAGGAGGTACCGCCGGCTGTGTTCTAGCGTCCAGACTCTCAGAGATCCAAGACAAGCAAATCCTTCTTCTTGAAGCCGGAGGAGATCATTCTGCGGACCCACGACTCTCGGTACCTGCTGGTGGAAAGGCTTTGTGGCCGGATAAGAATGTGAATTGGTCTTATAGAACTGAACCGCAGGTGAGGATCAAGGTTAAAACTTGTTGTATGTCAGACTGATGATGAGCAAATTTGTAGACGACATATGGCGGCCGATCCATCAATCATCCTCGCGGAAAAGGTCTCGGCGGTTCTACACTTGTGAACCTCAACTGCATGACCTTCCCTGATAAACAAAGCTTGGATTCCTTTGGAGAAATCGGTAATCCAGGATGGTCCTTTGCTACACTCCAGCCATATCTACGCAAATTCCATACTTTCCACGAGCCGAGCGATGAAGTGAAACATCGTCTAGGCTTGAAATATATGAATCCAAAGACACACGGTACCTCGGGACCTATACAAGTTTCCTATGGAAACTATCACACTGGTATTCTGAATGCTGCTTGGCCTGCCACATGGGCGAATCTTGGGAGGGAGAGTAAAGTGGATCCTTGTAGTGGTGAGGCACAGGGTGGAGTTAGTGCTCCAGGGACAGTTTCACCGGAAAGCTGGACGAGGAGTTATGCTGCCGGTGCTTATCTTACTCCTGAGGTTAGGGCACGAGAGAACTTGCATATTATCACTCATGCTCTTGTGGAGAAAATTGTCTTTGATGGCTCAGTGGCAAAAGGTGCTCGATACCGGGACTCTGATGGACAGAACCTTGCCGTTCACGGGAAGGAAATCATTCTGTGCGGCGGCGTCTTCAACTCGCCCCAACTGCTCGAACTTTCCGGCATCGGTTCCAAAACCATACTTGACCAACTCAACATTCCCATTGTTTTCGACCTCCCAGGAGTCGGCGAGAACCTCCAAGACCATTCCAACGTGGGCGTCTCTTTCGAAGCAACGATGGAAACTTTCGACTCATTCAAAATCCCCGCAAAGCTTGCAGGTGCTGTGAATGAATATCAGGAATCTCGAAGTGGACCTATGACGAGTGCAATTTTCAACATGGCTTTCATGCCTTGTTTGAAAGACTCTTTTGGATCTGAGGCTGGGCTTGCGGAACTGCTTCGTCGTTCTGTTGAGGATCCTGCGCTTGGTCCTGGACTGAGGAAGCAATACGAACTTATTGAACGCATTGTTGGAAACTCGGATCTTTCTTCAGTCCAGTATATTGCTGCTCCAATCGGACTGGACAATTTTGACCAGTCTGCTGGAAATGTGACACCAGAAGCCGCAGTCGCTAATATGATTACTCTCTTCGCATCTTTGTCGCATCCTTTCTCTCGTGGATCTTGCCATATCAAATCTTCAAAGGTCGAAGACTACCCCATCATCGATCCCAAATACTTCACCCATCCCGCAGACGTCGAAATCATAGCTCGACATTTGCAATTTCTACGAACGATCGCCAGCACGAAACCCCTGGCGGATCTCTTGAAGCCTGATGGACTTACTATTCCTGTTGATGTTGATCTTGACGATTTGGAGTATGTGAGGAATAAGCTGGTCGGAACGGGCTTCACGACTTATCATCCTTGTGGCACTTGTGCGATGATGCCGAGGGAATTGAATGGTGTTGTGGATGAGAGGCTGAGGGTGCATGGAGTGAATGGATTGCGAGTCGTGGACGCAAGTGTGTTTCCTTTGATTCCGAGAGGGAATATTCAGAGTAGTGTCTATGCTGTTGCGGAAAAGGCTGCGGATTTTGTTAAGGAAGATTGGAGGTGATTGTGGAGGATTCCAAAGACTGTTACAATGAGACCATCAATTATCAGAGGAGCTATGACTGTGTCAGCATATGGAGCAACGTAGCATGCATACTTTTTCGTGAGCAATTCAGAACTGTTGGTATGAGGATGGCTCACTGACATTCAGGCCTCTCTACCATTCAACGAGCCGACAACGCCAGTCCAAAGGCTTTCGGTACCTCGAGAAGTATGTCTGTCTCGAATCGAGAACTAGCACCTGAGATATTTTGACATTCTTGATTTCGATGAGTAGGATTTTCGTTGAAGAGTTGTCATTTCGGCAGCTTTGTTGGAGCATTGAGGTTTTGTTGACAAAAACAGATATAAAAGGGAAAAGGAAAGGAAAAGGAAAAGGAAAAGTATCCGAAAGAGGTGCAAGCCCCTTTGACCCCCCTCGACGAGAGAAAGATAGTACTTAGCTAAGGTCAAAGTATTTTTCATTAATTGCTTCGCAGTTTTGGCTTCGGGTCGGATTCACCCTCCCCTTCGCCTCCCCCGCCCACCGTGCCCTGCTTCTCGCCTGATGAGCCAGCCTCGGGTCAGTCCGCCGAGAAGTTCTAGAAGAAACAGCCCCAAGAGAGGAAGTCCTCCCAACTTCCTCCTCTCCTTCCCAGCAGACCGACCCCATCAACAGCGCCGCAGCAGCATAGGTATTCAATCCATCCCAGCTATCGTACCGTACTTTTTGTGTCTTCTCTGTATCATGAATCAACATTCCCGATCCCTTCACCGCAAGGTTCTTTTCTCCTCTCCACTTCTCCTCAACATGGTACCTATTCCAGTACTCGCTTCGCAGTTTTGGCTTCACCGTCCCCACAAACACTGTCCTCCTACAAATACAAACTCTGAGCAGCAACAATATCCCTCCGAACCTTACCCAAACTCGCCTCAAACTTCCCCTCCAACTCCTCACTCCCCATAACCTTTGCCGCCTGCGCCATCTGCCTCAACAACTCCTCCAACCTCCTAAACAACCTTATCAGAGATCCCTCATAAACGTCCGTCATTTTACTATCAATCACACAAATCAGTCAGCATAATTTTCCTCTCTTGTCTGTTGGGACAACGAACGCCTCACTGAGACGCTCTTCGACAACTCACCAAATCTCCGCAAACCCCTTCCCCTTAGTCCAAGCAAAAACAACCTCCATCAACTCACTCTTAAACCCCGCCAAATACTCCTCCTCATTAACAAGCACCTTACTCTCCAACGAAATCTTGGCCACAATCCTCGCCTGAGCCTGAATTTCCCTAAAAGGCTTCGCGAGCTCCTCGCTCAATTTCGGCGCTTCCTCGCTCTTCTCCTCGAAAATAAACGCGCTCAAAACAGCAGCGCATTGCTCGGGTGTGAGTTCATTGAAGAAGCGGTTGAAGAGAAGTTCCGATAAGACGAGTTCGTCGCCGGTGGAGATTTCGCATGCGACGCGCGCTTTGAGTTGGACGACGTCTTGGTCGTTGATGAAACCCATTCTTCGAAGAACTCTCTTTCGGTTCTTGAGTTCGTCCATTTGAAGCACACTCAACGCATCACCGATTTTCTTCCGAGTGGCTTTGATTTCGGTTCCGAGGAGGACTTTGCTGTGGTATTGATCGTACATTGCAGCCAATTCCTCGGATTTATGCAGAGGGTGATTGAGCATTTTATGTTCCAGGACCTCAATCTTTCGGAGAAGCTTTTTGAAAGATTCGTCGGTGATGCCCATGTTCTCAATTGGGTCGAGGATAGCGACGCCATCTGGGAAGCGTTTTGCGACTTCTTCCAACGCCTTCCTCACGGCGTTCCTCTGTTCGGGCGTGCGGAGGTCATTGGGAAGGAAGACTCGAATGTGTCCCACGGAATCAATACAGCCATTCATAACAGGGACGACTTCCATCTTGCCCTTCTCACCAGGAAGAGGAGGTCTCACTCCAGGCGGGAGGTCTTCTGCTTGTTGCTTCGAGCCGGCTTGGGTTGTCGGACTATCCGCCGCAACAGACATGAGAACATCCACAACCACACTCGCAGAAGGCTTGATGTCTTCTTCCTTGAGATTCTTGCTGGGTTTGATCTTCATGAAATTGCAAACTGCTCCCCAGCCGAAATCGTAATCCTTGTACTTGACTTTGACTAGACGTCCAGCTTGGAGGAATTTCAGCAAGTATTGAGGATGTGTAATGACTTCTCGCATTTCACCCCCATACTTTGTGAGTTGTTGGCGGAGATCGTAGTATTCCTTGATCTCATCCTCGTTCTCAATCACCATGTCTAACCGCTTCTGCTCCATCTCCGCGAGTTCCTTTTCCAATCCACTGACCGAGGCGGCGTTTTGGAATTGGTAGAAACAGCGCTCGAGCATGAATTCCGGGGAGATGCCCTCGACACGCATGAGATTGAGAATCATGTTGTGGCCGAGGTAGAAGGCACTGTTGAGCTTGTCCTGTTCACCGCGGACAATGTCTTTGGCGGCTACAGGGTCCAGCTTCTCCTCGATCATCATGATGACAATCCCGCGGTCATCGAGACCTCTTCGGCCTGCGCGTCCAGACATTTGAATGAATTCGGAGGGAGTGACATATCGGAGGGCGATGCCGTCGAATTTGCGGACGGAGGTGAAGACGACGGTCTTTGCGGGCATGTTCAAGCCGATGGAGAATGTTTCAGTGGCGAAGAGGACTTTGATGAGACCTTCTTGGAAGAGAATCTCAATCGTCTCCTTTAGGATGGGGAGGAGTCCGGAGTGATGGATGCCGATACCACGACGGAGGAGAGGGAGGAGATGTTGGATTTGAGGCAGTTCCTTGTCTTCGTCGGACAACATCTCAATGGCGGAGCTGAAGACTTTGGATACCATAGCCTTTTCCGACTCGTCGTTGAATGCGAGTTGGCTCATTTGGAGAGCGTAGTTCTCACAGTCGCGCTTGGAGAAGGAGAAGACGATGACGGGATTGTAGTTCTTCATCATGATCATCTTGACGATTTTGTAGATGTCGGTGGGACCCTCATTGCGGCCTCCCTTGTCGGTCTTTTTGTTGTTGCCCTTGCCTTTTCTCTTCGCCAGAGGGTTCGAGCCGTCATCGCCGGCCTTGTCAGCGATGGCGGACATGGCCTTGTTGAAGTTGTCCTCGCGGAAAGTGCCCTTTTCGTCGACGACTAAATGAATACCGTCGGCGCCTTGCGGGAAGAAGTAGTGTTGGAGGGGAGTCGGGCGGAAGTCGGTGTAGACGACGTGGCAGGGCTGATTGTGGGTCTTGACGATCCACTCGGCGAACTGCATGGCGTTGGGGATGGTGGCGGAGAGGAAGACGTAGCGGACCTTGTCGGGGAGGAGGATGATGGTCTCCTCCCACACGACTCCACGGGTCTTGTCGCGGAGGTAGTGGACCTCATCAAAGACAACCCAGGCGACTTCGCGCATAATCTCACTGCCGCGGTACAGCATGGATCGCAGAATCTCCGTAGTCATGACAAGACAGGTGGCTGTGGGGTTGATGGTGACATCGCCCGTCATCAGGCCGACATCGCCAAACTCGGCCATGAATTCTCGGTATTTCTGGTTGGAGAGGGCCTTGATGGGGGATGTGTAGATGACGCGCTGGTTGTCGCGCAGACATTGTGCAATGGCGTACTCGGCCACGACCGTCTTTCCCGCCGAAGTGTGTGCGGAGACGAGAACGCTCTCATTCCGCTCAATGGAGGCGATGGAGACTTCTTGGAAGGGATCGAGGGTGAAGGGCCAGGTGCGCGCCGGCTTCTCGGGTCGCTTGTGCTGGGAAATGGGCACGTAATTGCTGTCCGGTGGGAGCGCCACTTGATGTCGCACTTGATGGGAGAGGACGACGGCGGAATCGTCTTGTTTTTCTGCAGATTGAAGGCCCTTTGCAGCCGCAACTTCGCGCGATTGTTCCGTTTCAAACTCGTCCGTCACCACCGCTTGAGGCTCTTCCTCTCGTCGCCGTCGCTTTTGTCCACGATCCTCGCCGTCTGCTTCTCCATTTCCGTCTTCCTCGACAGTATTGTTGTTCTCCTCCACAGCTGTTGATGTCTCCTCCGCCGCTGCTGCTGCTGCTGCGGGTGAAGTTGCGTCGCCATTATTATTTTGTGCTTTGTCCGCCTTGATGTCTCCATTCAACGACCGCTTCTTGCTCGCGCCGCCTTTTCCTTTGCCCGCCTCGTCAAATACATCGAATAGGTCGTCGTCCATCCTGCGCGGGAATCAAGTGGTGGATGGATGTGAGGTGTGTTGTGGTGGGTGTGAAGCGACAACTTGAACTTCATCATTTTTTGGCCGAATGATGCTGCACTTCAAGTTCGCGAATCGACCGGCAAAACTTCGGCGCGCTAAGGAGATGCAAGTACAGACTCCGCCTCCGCCTCACAAGACTTCCTCCTCCTCCTTCCATCAGCGGCGGCTAACATCCAACCAAATCTGCGCCCACCAGCGCACGCCATCCCGCTTGACAGGTTTAGATCTCACAGCCCGACAATGCCAACCCTGTGCCGCACCCAAGCATAACGTCTCTCTCGCTGATCTAAGACGTAAGACCACAGTACATAAGGTATGAGAAGAGAGAGGCGCAAGGTAGATAGGTCAGCATACCATCTCCATCTTTCCCAGCTCATCCCTCTCTCATATTCCCATCCATCCACCAAAAAGCAACATCCTTTCAGAATGTACGCCGGCCTCACACTCGGCATAACAGTCACAACCATAACCCTCTGTATCCTCCTCTCAATCCTCGTATTTCATCTCCGTCGTCAGAAACCCAACCCCATTTCTCCCATATTCTTACTCCCACCACCAGTCCAAACACCTCACACCCAAGCTCCAGTCCAATCCCGGAATATTCCTTCAATGCCACATATCACATCCCCATCCACAGGACCCAGCTCCCCTCTCGAGAGTCCCGTCGTGCGGACCGCCACCATGTGGAAGCTCCGCAGCGTCAATGGTCCGGGATCTGGAGTCTCCGTTGTCCGACTGGATGAGAATACGGTGACGAGGCCGCAGAGCGCAGTCGTGAGAGCTAGTTGGCCGGGACAGGTGATATGGCAGCCGATGAGAGTCGATGGTTGATGAAGCCCCTCTTTCGTAAAACTTCATTCCTATACATCTACTACCCACCCGGAGAGAAGAAGAAGGAATCTCTGGACTGTTACAGTGAGGAAGAAAAAGAATAACCATGGCCAAGACAAAACACACCCAATTGTTACTCAGCTGAAGAGCAGACCCGATCCTCGACATATCCATCTTTCCCACATCGCCCATCATCACCACCCGCGCAGAATGCATACATCTCTGTCCCCCGTCCAGACGCAGCATCGACTTTCAACAATTCTTCCACCAAACGGAAATATTCGCCTCATATATCATCACAATTGGAAAAGCTCATGATACGATTTGACGAATGAACCGAA
>MWSQ01005554.1:0-78827 GCA_002116395.1 Ramularia endophylla | reverse complement strand
ATAGGAACTCGTTTATTTTCTAAATTACTTAAAGAATAGATTATCTTACCCTAACGCTAAACTAGTTTAGGGACTTCTAGGTTATACGTATAGGGAAACCCTATTATTCTTCGTCTCTATAAGAGGCTTATAGAATAAGCTAACCTAAAGCGAAATAGATAGGGAGAATAGATCTACTAGCGAAATATGTTAGTTTATACTCTAAGGATTAGACTAAATATATATTATCTTACCCTAATACAAACCCTAATTTATAAGGAATATATCGATAATAATTTATAAAGTTATCTTAATAAAATATATAAGGTACTCGTACTCGCGACGGTTATTTTCCTCCTTATATATTCCCGTCCGGTTTAGCGAATATCGCTAATAGTCGCCGTTTAGTAGGATATACTTCGAAAGTAAAGACGGGCCCTATCGTATAGTATCTACCGTATAGTCCGTACGCTAGGTCCTTCCGCCTAATAAAAAAGTTAGGGTCCGTTAGGACCTAAGGTCTCCTACTATTAGGATCTAGATAGGCGATAGCTAATATTATAGTAGTAGTAGTAAAGTTAAGTAAAGCCGGTAGAGGATAGAAGGCTAAGTATATAGCGATCGAGTCTTCTAGACGTACGGTAGAGTCGTCGCTATAAATTACTCTATTTCGACCTATATTTATCTATAAAAACATAGGGTAGAGTATATTAGAGCTACTAGTAGCGAGGACATTAAGGAGAGGAATATAGTCGTTAAAGTAGCTATAGCGATCCGAGGAAAGTTTAGCTCCTTAATTAAGCTTCCTAGTATCTTCGGTTCTAATATTCTAGTAATAGAACGGTTTATAGTTCCCTAGTTACGGAGTTACGTAGTATAGTAAATAGAAGCTAGTTTAGCCTATTACTATCTAGGGATTATTTAGTATAGTTCTAATAAGTATTAGGGACTATTATAGATATCGTATTAAAATTCGTACTATAGTTAGTAGGGTACTCTAGTCGTAATACGCGACTAGCGAAACAAGTAGTAGCTACCGATCGACTCTCTCTTCTAGCGCTTTCCTTTCGATCTCGTTTATATGTCTATCTTACGTTAGAGAAGCTTTCCTTACGAAGAGGTAACTTTCACTCTTCCCCGCTTCCCCGCTCCCGCTCCCGTATCGCTTACTATATACTCTCAAGTTAACGGCATTGCGAACGCCGACATCAACCAGCTCTATTGTCGTTGCATCAGACGTGGCATCTCACCAACCTGATCGTCTAGATCTCTCAGGATGTCGCAGCCGAATAGGTAAGCATTTCTCCCGGCATGTCATCTCGGAAGAGCTTACAGTCTCAATCTCACAGCGTCTGGAACCGCGGCGGAAAGCAGCACAACACCTCGCGAACACCACAGAACCGATCGAGTACCGCTTCGCCCATCCAATCGAACCCATCGCAAGCACCTAAGCAAGAGAGCAACAGTCGCTCCAGCACACCAGTCGCCAACGCCTGGACAAATCAGCAACGGACCTCGACGCCGGGCAGCAGCAATGGACTGGGTGCTGCCGAGCAAGGCCATGCGTCAGTCAATGGCTTCAATTCTGGCGAGGTGAAGCAGTTCCTGAGCAGGGGACCACTTCCAGCTGCGTACAAGCCACAAGCTAGCGGCGGAAGTGCTCCTTGGGCTGGTGCCGTGCAGCGTATGTGTTCAGGAGTTGTCCTGCGGGAGGTCACATGAAAGCTGACATACGGAAGCGCATTCGATGAGCACCGGCCAGGCATTCTTTCCGAATCTGAGCAAACAAGTCCAGGCTTTCGAGAACGGCGGCTGAGAGGCCCAGTCACGTTGAGGAACAGCCACAAGACTTGCCCACCCAACCTCTGCCTGGGGGATACTCAGTCACCTGCCACGGGACGTCCATGTCCGATCAGGAGAGTCTCAGCCATACTGTAGAACATTAGGAAGCACGACAGCCGATTCCGTCATCGCAGGATCCCTGGGCAGGTGCAGAAGCCGGCGCTTGTCGAGCTGTCACACGTTTATCGGATATGAAAGGCCTAAGCAGCAG
The DNA here is from genome assembly GCA_002116395.1 of Ramularia endophylla. Taxonomy (NCBI): domain Eukaryota; kingdom Fungi; phylum Ascomycota; class Dothideomycetes; order Mycosphaerellales; family Mycosphaerellaceae; genus Ramularia; species Ramularia endophylla. The sequence continues at coordinate 76,795 of MWSQ01005554.1, read as the reverse complement.
CAGCGGAATATCTTCAAGTATTGACAGCTCATTCCCCTTGATAACAGATGGCAAATGGAGGATTGTCCACGCGAATCGAATCATGCCAGCTCACTCTGCTTTTTTGAAGCACGATTAAGAAATCGCTTGACCAGCTCGCTTTATCTCCTTACATGTGCACATTCCATCTTGAGTGCGGATGTTTGCGACGTACAGGCCATCGCATAGTGTATCCAACCCTGAGGGAAGCAACGCACCGGCAGTGCTTTATCGCGATGCGCTTTTGCACGAAAGAGTTCTGGTCGCAATTGGGCACCCCACCTGATTTCTCCGTCTCCAGCTACTTGTCGATTGGCGGAAATGGAGGAATTTGAAGAAGATGTAGCTTGTTACGCATCCCGACATACCGCTAATCAACCATTCCAGATCTCTGCATCCACAGCTGCTAAGGAAGTTTGAGGTTTGTACTCATAGTGGGTCCCACGAGGATTTCCCGCAGGGAGTTTACCGTGGAACATACTTCGCCAGTACGCGTAGCCCTAGTCCCAAAGAATTGGTTAACGTGTGCAGGGAGGAAGTCGTCTTTTTTTGGAAGTCGTTAGCGTTGTCTTGGCGTCCCCCTCTCACAATGTAACGACTGATACCGAGAGACTAAACCATATGCTAGATATCAGCGACTATCCCATTGACATAGTGTACTGCTACTCAACGATTGAGGATCATCAGTCAACGGACAGCAATCGACTTTCAGCGACTCGCAACTCTGCTTGACGAGGCTGAAGGCATGTCGACCGTGCAGAAGTCCAAGAAGCGAAAAGCCGAAGAATTGGAGGCTGCTAGGGAAAGAGAAGGCCACAAAATGGCGGAGGCGGACAGAGATCGGATGATGATGCGCATGGTGGCCAAAGGATTTCGACGAGAAAAGCAACGCGAAGCAGTCCATGCAAGCCAGGAGTTGTGCGAGATGCGAGGGTTGATCAATGTGAATGCAACCTGTCACCTGTGTCTCGCAAGCTGTCCCCGATGGACGAAAAGAGAGCCCTCGTTGATGTTTGGTCGGATGTCTACTACGCATGCGCATCGGGCGAACAAGCAATCCACAATCAGCACCAACACAACATGAGCAAGCGACGAGTGTCCAACGTCGGATGGCGAATCTTTTTCGTTTCGACCCTGAGCCTGAGCCTGCGGGATTCCAACGAATTCCAGCACAGGAAAGTCTGGTGATTCAAACGTGAGCATTGCACTCTCTGAGATCGTGCCAGTAGTGCTTTCCAATGCAAACACTCGCCATCAAGCCGTACGAAGCCTTTGCCTTCAGCACCTCGAAGAGACTCTGGTATTCATCACCCACTGTATCTGTTCGTATGGCTTCACATAAAGGTACGGAAAGTACGCTTGAGTTGAAGAGCCGAGATATGAGTCGCATTGACTAGCTACTAAATAGTAGACATGCATCTAGGTAATGACTGTTCTAACCTGCCGACACCGCCCGAGTAAACGTGCCATCCTACTCTGCTTTAAATATCGCCTGCTTTGTTCCTCTCGTCTCAGACACACAACGGCGGCGTAACACCCTCCCAAGTCGACACAGAGACCTCAGTCAAACCATAAGGCGTAGTGAGCCCAATCAGACTACACATCGCAATCGAAGAGTCACTAGTAGGATCCAGATCGGTACTGCTAGTCGATGTCCTAAGAGCCACATTATGTCCATCCAGAACGATGTGCAACCCGGTTGTGCCGAAGAGATCAACATTGCCACAGAAATCGTCCGAATACTCGACGCCCGAACCGTCTTCACCGCCGCAGAATTCCACCAAGCCTTCCAGCGGAGATCTCAATCCCGTGAAGGCATCCCAGGTACGTGTAAGGGAGTCTGGACAGTCGGCGGCATCGTAGCTGTACACGACTCGCTGAGCCATGAGTTGTCCGGCTGCGGCGCCTGAAGATGTAGCTTTGCCGTCGGTCGAGCAGAGGTATGAGATTGCTTGGCCGGCAGAAGCGAGGTGCAGGAGTGGTGCGAGGAGGATGATCGAGGAGCGCATTTTGCGGTTGGTGTTTGTTTGGTGATTTCGAGTGGCTATTGGTTGGATTACTGACGAGAGTTGACTGGTTGGATGCTGATGAAATGTAGGGACATTGGTGACATTATATGTCATAAGAGCCCTGCAATGTTGGTGCATCCATCGACCAGCAAATTGAGTAGGGTTGTAATCGTGGTTTTGGAAGGATCATCGTTGGTGTGAGGCTGAGCATCTATACGAATTGTTGGTATGAACTTCGCATAAACGTGTTGTTTCTATTTCAAGTTCAGTTGAGAATGCGAACCAACAAGGCAAGGATGAGGAAAGAGTGGGCCAAGGCGGTGCAGAGTGGCTTCATGCAACCAATCTGCTGAAGCAAATTCATGGCCGAAGCGCAAGCCTACTGGATATCGGTAGCATCAACCACAGAGCCACAGAGCTGGTTCTTGTTGGGTTCGCTTGAGGATCTCGCGGACTCGTATATTGCGGATACTACGAACAACTGCATGACTGGTCTTGATATCGATGTCGGGAGCAACAACGTTCGGGGTGTGGGCCGATGACTGAGGCCGTTGCGTCGATCCAGCGGCTGCTGTGCAGCAGAATACAAGTTTTCGAGTTCGTCATCCGTTGGGGGCTGTTTGTTGGATGGTTTTGTGGGCAGTAGTATACAGGTGCGAAGCTCTACCGTAAGTTCTTCGCAAAGAGTCTTGAGCATGACATGTTCAAGATCTCGGCAGCGTGAAGAGAAAGGCAAAGAGAGGGCGGCCAAGCCGGACGGCGTGAAGCAACTTCAGGTTTAGGAGGTGTTTCGTGATATGCAAAAGATGCGGAGCTAGCAGACATTCAGGGTCGCCATCTCTGCTGAGGGAGAGCATGAAGCTTTGAGAATGTATACATTGTTCTGGATGTTCACTTCCGCCGGCTTGGCATTGACTCTCTCGTGCGAAGGTTTCAACGCACACGCTTTGAGAATAATGTATGAAAAAGCTCCTGAGCTGTAGTCCTGCAATGCTTCGACTGTGAGAGCGTCAACGAAAAGTCGATCAAGTAGCTGAGAGAGATGGGAAGCAAGGAGAAGGGAGTCAATAGCTGGGAGAGGTGGGAAGTAATGAAATGAGCCATGCCGTTGCAGATGTATACCAGGCGAATGGGCATCCGCCGTTCTTCCTGCTCCAGACCACTTTTCTCGGGTTGTGGTCGCAAGAACGGCATGAATTCGTGCTCAATTCCGCAGATTAGTCTCAGTGACCACGGAAGGCTGCAGCATGTACACTACCTCGGAGCATGATTTCAACATCACACTGGCCTTCTCTTCAATATGGCAAGAACGAGCCAGCGTTTCCTTTCGGTATGATTCTCAAGCCCGCCATCCCTCTCTTTAGCCCATTCTCTCTTGTTGCCCGCGACGTCCTCTTCATGAATCTGCTCAACTTCCAGACCCTGCGACTTGGCCTCATCGAAGAAGCCAGCGAGCTTTGCCCTTCCTGTGTGGAAACCAGCAATGGCCAAAACTCGCGCATCCGCCGTCATGTCAAGGAGGTGAAGCATGGAGCGTACAAGGTTTCCATGCTCTCCCGGCATCCAGTAGCAGTCTGCAGCAATGATGCGGGAGAAGGAATGCTTGTTCTTGATCGCAAAATCTGACGCACAGTCTCCCCACATGTAGCCTTGTACGTGGCATCGAGATTTGTACTCGGGTGCAATCGCTTTCTGTGCATTTTGAGAGATGGTGTCCAACAGCTCTTTCGCTGGGTAGTCGGATATCACGACTTCCCGTGCTCCAGCGAGACAAGCTGTGATTCCGCTCAAGCCAACGCCTATACCACGAATTTGCCATCAGCTCGCTCTGCCAGTCTGTCGTAGCATTCACATATCCACACCTGCTCCTAGTTCAATGACTCTTTCATTCTGGACGCTCCACTGCGCATCTTGCGGGTCTTCTGAGCTGAGAAGCTCGGCCATCTTGAGTCCGGCATTCCAGAGATAGTGTGCAAAGAGCTTTCTGTCGTCTTCATTGTCGGGGTTCGCATTTCGCAACTCGATATCGCCGAACCGACTGGACTTGTAGATGATGATGCTGCGGTCATCGCCATGCATCACACGGGAGTCATCGGTGAAGATGAGGCCTGCCGCAAAAGCGAAAATGTCTTCCGGCTCTTCGGCGCCATCGGGAGGGATGACATGGACGAGATCGGTGAGCATCAGAGCACCTGGGGAGTAATCTGCGAAATGGCAGGCTCCCTTGCAGAGTTGTGGATGCTTGTGGCTCAGTTGTTGTGCAGAGATCGACGGCGTGGCGTCGAATTCTGGAAGGAAGAAGTGGAGCAAGGGAGCTTCAACTTTACAACCTCCTCGGCTCGTCATAGCTCAACATCGGACGAAGGGACATCACAAACGATGGGAGCTTCGTTGCATTCTTCGAGAAATTGTTGCCGTCTTGATTCACACGACTAAGTTCTCACAGCTTCATTGAGCATTCTGCTCAGACGTCCTCGATAATCATGGCCAAGTACACATTGATCAGCGCTACTCCAAGTCCCTATGCTCGCAAGGTGAGAATCACGCTCGCAGAGAAGGGCATCCCATTTGAGCTCAAGACAGAAGTTCCATGGGACTCGAGTAAGTGGACTACTCGCTTTCTAGCAGCAGTGTAGAAGATCTGACCCTCTCCTAAGCCACGGAGACACCCAAGTACAACCCGTTAGAGAAGCTTCCAGTACTGTTCGATGAGCATGGCAAGGCAGTCTACGAAAGCCATTACATTCTTGAATGGCTTGAAGTCGTAGGTACATCTCGATCAGAGGTCGTCCGTTGCAAGCGCTCATCAATCCTATCCAGAAACACCCAGAAACACCCCTCATCCCTCAGGATCCAGAAGACAGACTCTTCGCAAAACAGGTTGAAGTCGTCGCAGATGGTAGGCGTTGTATTTACCCATCCCTCGAACAAAGCGCTAACGTCCAGGAGGAATGTGTGATGCCCTGGTCTTGAGCCTCTTCGAGAAGATGAGAGACCCAGAGAAGCAGAGCGAACCTTGGAGAGCAAGGTCAGTCTCTCAGCCTCACCACAATCTTGCCATCGTTGCTAAGCGATCACAGACAAATGCGAAAGGTCGATGGAGGTCTCAAAGCATTGGCAACATGGGTTGACCAAAGCAAGACTGGCTACATCATTGGTAATTCGCTCACACTCGCCGATATTGCGGCATGCAGTGTCTTGGGATACATGGCTGTGAGATGGCAAGACCATCCTTGGATGGCCACCTACCCGCAGTTAAAAGCATACTGGGAGAAGCTGGATGCCCGCGAGTCGTTCGCAACGACTAGACCTTCACCACAGGTCATGAAGGAGGCGGTTGTCTGAACAGTCATGTTTTGCAACTGAAAAGGAGTTTTCGAGAGAGGCAGCAAAAATGGCTCATTCCAAACATGGTATCATTGCAAACTTTCTAGTAATCCTTGCGGACGTACTCCACAGGCCCCTCATACTGGTAGCGACCCTTGATAACGTAGTATACTGCGGCAAAAATGACCTGTAGGAGACGGCAGTTAGCAACGACTTCAGTAACATCGATGCTGGAATCCAACTCACCACAACACCATATACCAAGATTGCCCAGTTCATATCTACTGGAGCTGGCGAGGGCACGGACGGGAAGAACAGGAAAACGTATGCCACCACCAAGAAGCAGCAAGCAAGGATGTTGACCACCATTCCCCATCGTCCAAGGTCCCACTTCGAAGGTGGGAATCTTTCCCCTCGAAGCCTCTTCGCAATAACAGTGCCAATGACAGTCATGTAGCTGGTAAAGAGTGCAGCAGCCGACAACGAAGTGATGACATTGAACGCAACTGTCGATCCGATGATGATCAATGCAATCAAGCAAGTGAAGACCAGCGTAACGTACACAGAGTTGGCAGGCACACCGTTCGGTCGGACTCTGGACAAGAACTCGTGGAATGGCAGACCCTTGTCGCGAGCGAAAGACCAGACCTGGCGAGAACTGGTGGTGACCTGGTTGACTGCGCAGAAGAAGTACATGAGCATCATGACCAAGACAAGAACGATGGTCGCAGCTCGAGAGCCGGTGATCTTGTAAATCATCTCCGCCCAAGGTTGGCCAGTGCCGAGCGCATCGAGGTCGCTCAGATCACCAATGTTGAACATGAAGGTGATGATGGTGATCAATCCGAGGCAGTAGTTGATGCAAGACGCGGTGAAGATTGCTCGCGGCAAGATATAACTGGCATCTTTCAACTCCTCGGCCAAGTGAACGGCTGAGTCGGCTCCGAGATATGTTGTTGTTGGTCCGACCATTCCGATCAAAGTCGCCAGTCCAAGATTGCCCCAGCCGCTGCCGTCCGTGAATCTCGTGAAGATGATTTCAGCGTTGTCTCTTGGGCCAAAGACCCACATGATGACAATGAAGGCGAAGAAGCCGAAGATGTGGACCACGACGGCGAGACCTTCGAGGATTGGAAGCTTGCCAATGGCGAATGTGTTGAAAGAGATGGCGGACAAGACGTAAGCCATAGTCAAAAGTGCGCCGTGCCCTGGGGAGTGTCAATCACCATTTGTTAGAAGCCGATGGTATAGAATGTACTTACAGCCGTGGTAGACGTAGCCTGGTTGGCACAATGCAATGAGAGCGACGACTTGCTGCGCTCCGACATAAGCAACTGTTGGCATGGCCGCCTGCCAGCCCAAAGCACACAGCCAGCCAACTGCATAACTCAGAGGTCTTTGAAGGTGTGGAGGAGAGAATTCAGAAACCTACACACTTGTTAATACGGCGAATCCATCATCAAGAAAAGGACGGCCAACCCAATGGTACTGTCCACCGGACGTAGGTGCCATAGATGCAAGCTCGGCCATGGACACCATGACAAAGAACATGCCAATGGTGACAACGAGGGTTAGCCAGATAGCTCCGGCTGTGCCTCCGTTTGCGAGCGAGAACACGCTGGTGGTGAGCGAGAATTCCCATGTCAAACCCAGAACGATGACATATCCAACGATCGAGAAGAACCTGAATCGACGCTTGAGCTCTTGCTTCTTGCCCAGCTGTGAAGAACTTTTAGCATATCGTCCAAAGAATTTGAAGAGAGATGGTGTGTACCCGTCTCATGTCCCGATTATCTGATATGCATGTCAGCGAGTGAAACTCACAAGACCAGCTGCGATCACTCACCATGGCTTGGGTCATAATTCCTGCCCTCAACCTGCTGTTGCTGATCGCTGTCCATGGCATCAGAGTCCACATCTCGCGCCGCAACATCATGCTCTTTGGAGTAGTAATCGCCGTCCCGTACGTTCTGCATCCTGGCTGTGCTGTGTTCGCGCAAGCAAAGAGAAACGCCTCAGGGGAAGATTGAGCCCAATGCGATGGTATGTTCTGGTATTAATGTAGGAGGAGGAAGAAATCAATGCACACAAGCTTGAACGGACCCACCTCAACGGCTCCCACGCGCAATGCACGCTGAGGAGCTGCGTGGGCATAACGACCTCGGAGCACAGACCCACAGCACCTGCGTGAGCACATTGGCCTGCAGCTGCGTTGTTCGGAAGGAATGGCGACCGGAAAGTGGCCCTTTGTGCATCCTTAGAGTGCATCGCGCATGCGACTACTGCGGTTTCTACCACACAAATGATAGACCAGCCGCGAGCCAGCGTTTTGAACATTTCCGGTTGCCGTATGGAATCATCTTTGGTTTTTGAAAACTGGTGCTCAGCAATGATCGACAGCCGCACGGGTGGAACGGTGGGCTTCTAGCTCCAGAGCTTTGTTCGACATCGCTTGAACTCTGTCGGCTTTCGAGCTCATACGAGAGGGGTCCTAGTTGCGTTGCAATGGCAGATGTGTTGATCATTAATAACACCGTAGCAATCAATCAGCAGGCGACCAGCCTCCTAGTACTGAAGTGTCATCGTCGTGCAGATTCTTAGCAGATTACAATAAGATTGCGGGGCGTGTGCGTCTGAGAGTCGTGCCAGTGCTTTGCGACAGAAAATGCTGACGGCATGAGGAGCTGGAGTGATCCGTACGACCTGACTTGACCTGAAATCTTCGTGAGATACCGAAGCTGTGCGATATCTGATAAAGGACTCGAACATCTCCAAAAGAGGGGATTGAAGGAACAAACCCGTGGGTCGGGATGGTCGTGCAGCAGCATGCTCGCCCATTTGGTGAGATCCGAATAGAGTTTTGACGAAAGACCCTGTTACCTCACCCATTGGGCAGCCTTGAAGGAGCCGAGCCTAAAAGTTTCTGGCTCAGTCAACACAAGCGGACCCCACCGAGTACGCCATGCCCAGGAACCAGAAACTGGTCGCTTACTTGCGGCAGCAATCTGCAAGGCCTCGCGGACGGTTTGCGGTTTTATCGTGCAAGCGCAACATCTTCCTCCACTTTGCATTCGCACTGTAGCATGTCCCAACCCGCACCATCAGCCAGGCACATGCTGAGCCCTCGGTCTTCTTGAAAGCGTGGGTGGTCCGTGGGACCATCTGCATACAAGTGCCGGCTTGTCTGCTCTCTCCTGAGTCAAGGACAGCCAGCGCACGACTCTGCAGGAGCCGACTGCCGGGCGACCGACTATGAGCGCAGGCTTCGAAACGCCAAACCACCTCGACCACCGCGCATGGGTTTGGGTTGCTGGACTTCTTTCGATCATTTACAGCCTGCTATGTCTGGCCGCCAGGGCAGTCGGGAAATGGGGTCTGCTGTGGTATGATGATGTTGCACTGGCCATCTCCTACGTTTTCGCCATTGTGAACTGGGGATTGATATTCGCCGCGGTGACCCACGGACTGGGTGCATCGACATTGTCTTTATCATCTTCGGCAGTCCACTCTGCGGCACAAGTAAGATGATACTCAACCGGACTTGTTTTTGTTGTGGATGGCTGACAACGTAGCAGCTGTACTTCGCCTCCAGAATTCCTTTCTTCATCAGCCATTGCCTCAGCAAGCTGTCGATTCTCATCTTCACACGCCGTATTTTTGTTGGAGACTACTACAAGTAAGTTTTGAAAGTCAAGATTCAGTTTGCAAAGTTCGTGTTCTCACATGTTTTCGTGCAGGGAGACCATCATCTTCGGTGTTGCATATGGCATTTGCATCCTGTACGGTGTTCTCGGCGTTCTGCTCAGTTCAGCAGGCTGTAGACCAGAAGAGGCTCTCGTTGCCAGTGTTGATGCTGTCTGCAATGCTAATATAGCTCGCTGGACCGTAATCACAATCCTCGATGGCCTCAGCGAGATTTTCGTTTTGGCCATGCCAATCTGGTTCATCAGCAAGAACCAGCTGAAGGCTTCGAAGAAGAGGATTGTCATCTTCGTTTATAGCTTCCGCCTCATCGACATTGGCTTCGGGATTGCAACCACGGTATCCTACTTCAACTTCCTCCGGGACGGCCGGGATAACATCGACGTGGTGCCAGTGGTGGTCTGGGAGATGGTGACTTTGACCTTCTCCCTCATCTCGGCCTCATTCCCCTGTCTTAGAACATTCCTCTGGGCATTCATGTCTCGAGGCCTGATGACAATGTACGGCAACACCACGAGCATTTCTGGATCAGATATGCGCTCAGGGATTCGAGAAATCCAGTCCGGTGTGCAACTGCGATCTCTGCGCAACAAATCAAGCCCGCAAATGGAAGGCGCCAGGGAAGATAGTGGAGAGTCTCGCCAAGTCAGACTCAGGCCAGAGTGGTGAGTTACACATGGATGGTACATGTAATCGAGAGTGCCTGCTGACAAGCATCGCGATAGGTTGGAATACAGAGTCGACGTACGAGGATCCGACGCACGCCGAAAGAAGAAGAGCAGTGCCACTGGTGGTTTGGAAATGCGTAGCGCACAACGAAGCATGCAGCACAGCCGGACGAGCATGAGGCGATCCGACGATTCAGATCGGATGATCATCCATGCCGAAAGGACATATCGTGTTGAGAGCAGTTGAACTCTCGTTGCTGACACGATGATCTGTGCATAGATAGAACGAGCGGGCACACCGGCGATTCGAAGCGCTCGATCCGCGGGCCATAGCCTGGATAGTGTACAATCAGCTTACGACTTCCTTTGTAGATATACCCTATGACATTACTTCCTTCTTCTCAGAACCAGTCGGTCGACAGCTCGTTTAGCAGTCATCCGCAGTCATTCAGTCAACGCGTCCAGGGAACCAGATATGAAGCATCAGTCCGAGGTAGAGCCCATGCCAGATCCAGGGCGGAGTTGATGATCTTTCCAATGGGAAGCACAGGCTGCTCTCTCCATCCTGTAAACTCCGCGGCGAGGTGCAGACATAGCGTCCAACCCATCTCTAGTGTCTTGCTTGGGCTCATGAGTTCCAGCTCCCTGCGAACAGTTTCGAGGCATAGAACAAGGCAAGAAGGTCCTTCTTCCTCAGGAAGCAACCAATCCAAGAAGTGATCAATTTCAAAGACACTCACTCAAGTGAGCAGCATGCTTCTTTCTCAATAAAAACAACAAAAAAGGAAAGGGGATAAGTTTGAACACACTCATTTTGGTTGTTATGTACAGCATATACATAATGCAATCATCATCATGCATGGCAGCATTCGCTCAGTGGGGGAATCGGGTTGAAAGCAAATGCCCAAAGAAAAACGCCAGAGAAGAACCTTCTCTTTCCGCTGATGCCGCTCAAACATTCCAGACCACGCTTCCGTGGCATGCAAAATCTCCATCTCATATCCAAGATGGTCGCACTTCTCACTCCTCTCACATCATCTTCCTCGAACGTCTTCTTTTCTCAACATTCTCCTCGACATTGAATCTTCCTCTTCAGAATCCTTTTCTGCTCGTAACCCTTCTCGGCCAGGTCTTCGACGCGATTTCGCTCGCCTCATCCATGATGCTCGGACTCTTCTTTCCTCACATCATCTTCCTCAGCTGCATCTTTCTCCTCCTTCAATTCTTGACACATCTTCCTCAACCTCACAACCACCCTACCAGATTCAACACTTCCTTAACCTCCTTCTCCTTGATGGTATTAAACCCCAAAGATCTCACCTGGCTCCCCTTTCTCAACCTCGCAACTCCAGCAGTAACCTTCCACGCCTCACTCTGATCCAGCACGAAAAAGTACTTCTTGTTATCCACATCCCTCGAACAAGCCCTGAAAAGATGCAATCCATTCTTCCCACTTCCCTCCTCCACCAACTTCAGACTCCAAGCCTTGACATCCCACTCTCTTTGCGCAACATCCCGCACATCATCGTCGATAAAGAGTCCCTCCGTTTCAATATTCAAAACCAATCCATCAGTGACTGGACCCTGGCCGGAAACCAATTGGGATATGGGCCGAAGAGGAGACTTGTCGCTGAAGAGATAGACTGCTTTGATCTGGATTTTGTGCGGATCGCTCGTGGAGTATGGTCCTCTCTGGGACGGCGGGGGAGTTGTGCGTGCCGTACTATGGCTGGGTGCATAACTGCTCTCACTAAGGCCAGAAATGGACGACGCAGCCGTAGACTTGTACGTACTCGGTTTCGTTGGAGAATCGTATGGACGATAGGAATGCGCCTCCTCAGTCCCAGCAGCAGACTTTGCAGTGGGTCTCTCATACTTGTTGGAGGGTGTAATGGGAGGTTTCGTCGGAGTGGAGCGCACACTGGCGGTAGGTAGCTTGTCCTTTTCTGCTTGTCGCTTCTTCTCCCATTCTGCCTTGTCCCGCGCAACTTTCTCCCGTGCTTCACGCTCGCGGGCATCCTTCTCTCGGGCTTCTTTGGCGGCATCTAGCTTGATCTTCTCGCGCTCGAGACGCTCTTTGTTGATGCGCTCTCGAGCTTCGCGCTCACGTTTCTCCTTCTCCCGTGCGCGTGTCTGCTCCCACTTCTCCTGCTCTGCTTTCGCTTTGGCAGCGCGTTCTGCCTCTTCCCGGGCTTTCTGCACCTCCTCACGCCTCTTCTTCAGCTCTTCCGCACGTTTCCGCTCCTCTTCGCGCTTGCGGGTTTCCTCTCTTGCTTTCTCCCATCCACTTGCGGATGCTGGACGAGCCTTTGGCTGTGGTTGTGGCTCAGGCTGCGGCGGCGGCGGTGGAGGCGGCGCATGTGTCTCGGGTTGTGGTGGAGGTGGAGCTTGATACCCACTCGTTGGCGGCGGACCACCAGCATAGTGACTCTGTCGTTGGTATCCTCCACTAGCACCTGCATTCCCTCCGCCAGCAGCACCTCCATCTGTCTTCCCACTCGCCTTACTCTCCGCCTGCGTCTTGCCAAACGCCCAGGCACCCACACCCACAGCGAGCACCAACCCCACCATGCCCAATCCCCCGCTCTTCCCTACCGCCAGCCCATACAACTCACGCAGCAGCGGAGTCGAAACGTTGTAGATGTAAATGACGACAAAAGTGCAGGCGCATCCGGCGATGAAGCTGTTCATGTGTGGCTGCAGCGAGGGCAAATACAGGAAGCCTGCTCCGGACGCATGCGGTGGTATAACGAAAATGTCGTAGTTGCCAGGAGGGAGGCCGCTGCCGGGATGTTGAGGTGGAGGTCGAGGGTGATCGCCATGAGGCGGCGGTGGTGGCGGGGGAGGCTCCATCGATCTTCCCTGCCACCAACTGGCGCTATCGCCTTCCTGCTGCTAGGGAGATGGTCGGCTGGTACCGTTGGTATATTAATGCAGCGAGGCCGTTTATCGTGGTGGAGGCATGGGTGGTGTCGAAGTTCGAGTAACTGTCGGTGGTGGTGTCGTCGTCGGCGATGTGCTGGAAATTCTTCTTTGGCTGAAATACGCAGTCGATGCTTTCAGCAGCTCATCTCGCACGCACAACGTACAAAAATGGGTCAATGTCTCGCAGCACAGTCCCAATTGCTGATGCCAATATCTCGAGCCGGTACTCGAGGGTCTGGCTGTGGAGAGAAAGCGTTGCTCAGTCTCTGGTTTGCCGTTGATGCGCTCACACCACCTCCCACTCCCACACGGCCCGGCGGCTGACAGGGATGCTCCTTGAACGGCAATATATTTCAGGAACGAAAATGCAGGTTGCCGCGTGCTCTCCGCAAAGACAAGAGAGATGCTTGATGAGGTGAAACAGGTGATTGATGATGAAGCAGAGAGAGAGATGCGCACTGTCAAAGAAGAAGACGTCGTCAATCTCCCTCCCTGCTAGTTCTACACAGGCATCATTACTCTGCCAATAGGACGCGATGCCAGCTATATCCCGGATGCCATTCGTCAGGTTGAGCACGCCTACTCGTGACCAACCTATTGCTGTCGTTTGTACGATGCGCTCGCTGCAGCTATGCTGCAACTAGAAGATGGGCGGATGCTGTGCCAGCACACCGCTCTTGTAAACTTGGCTGCGTGGTTGTTTTCCGCCATGTTTTGATGAAAAGGACCCGGTTGCTATGGGGTCATACCGAACCTTACTTGCGAGTACCCAGGTACCACATCGAATGCCGAAACGCCTCACCCGGCGGAGCACGAGCCGGCGAGAAGGGAACCCTGCAACAAAGATGTTCGAGGAGAATTGGTTGTTTTGTTGTTTGTGTCGATGAGTTGCTGCTTCGCTGATATAGCCATACCTCATACTTATTCTCATTCATATCATAGCCTGCCTGCGGAAATAAGCATATCTGCTACCCAGCCACCCAGCCACCCAGCCAGAGATTGACTAATCCGCCAGTCAGGCAGGAGAACGCTCTTCGACGCCCAGCAACCGCAGGCACTCTTCCCATCTCCTCCGTACCTTTCTGTCGTTCGAAATCACCGATCGCTGCCTTGACCAAGCTGGCAGGTCTGGAAGACACCGTTCCTCTAAAACCGATTTGCGCCCGACGAGAACGAAAAGGTAGCAGGAACAACCTCCGTCCTGTCTACAGCTGCCCAAGTCGCAACCAGCGCACTCACGCCCGCAATCACGACCTTGCCCAAGTTGATCGTAGCCCACTTGTCGACAAGAGCGTGCGTGGTTTCCTCCTTTGGAACGCCATCTTCGGTCGCGGTAAGAGCCAGAGATTGGGCTTTGGCTTCGAGTTGGCGGTTGATGGGCTCGCCGAGGAAGAAGGTGTATGGAATGAGGGCGAGCAGAAGGGATGCTGAAGTCGTATAGAGGATTGCGGGCTTGGTCCAGGCATTGTCTGACATGAAGCAGACGCGTCAGTGAAAGTGCTGGTGAACGGCAGTGGTGAATTGCATACCGCGGTAAGCGATCAAGCTGAAGATGCCGGAGCTGAAGAGGGCAATGGCTGGTGCAACAAACTTGTCCGTGTCGAACTGCTTCTTCCATTGGCGGGCGAGGAGTGGACCAGGTGCTTCAAGCAGAGCTGGCGTTGTGGAGAAGCTGGCCGCGAATGCCTTGCCTGGGTGGAGGTCAGCATTGGCAAGAGGAGATGTTCTGCTGGTTGTAAGGCAAGTTGCTAACCTGTCAAGAAGGCGGTCGATGTGAGGCCGAGAATCTGGGCAACTCTGAGGCCAGTGCCTGGGCTGTCGGTGAAGAAAGCGCCGTTCTGAGCCATCTTGTCGTTATCTTTTGGTGTGGCTGTTGCTTGCAGATGTGAAGTTGATTGTTGAGGTGTAAGAGGTGAGAGAGAGACTTGCCGTGAGAGGTACAGAACAGCTGCCCTTGCGTGACGATATGCAACTGGAGCCAGCAGTCGCGTCCCGTGCTCAAGAAACAAGGTCAGGCAGGGTCGAAGCTCCAAAGCTTACATCATGTGGCGCAGCTCCGATATTTGCATGTGACAACAAGCTACATGTAAGCTTCTACAATAATGGGTTTGCTTCCGATACTGCCCACGAACGGCATCTTGAAAGGAGCACAATTTGTGTAAGCAGCAAGCCTGATACACTGCCACCTGTCATCTGATCAACGCCGAGACGGTGAAGATAAAGAAGCTCGCTCAAGATTTCAGGATGACTCCAACGCCGTCGACAAGACGAAAGGCACCAAATCAGACGAGACCGGCTCTAAGAGACAAAAGCAAGAATCCAGAGCGAAGATGTACTCCTCGCCTCAATCGACTTCGGTTTTCGAAAGCAATAGTCCAAACATGGCGATGTCATGAGCAAGAGTACTAGAAGGATCGTCCACTCCGTCCTTCCAAACCTTGGGGAGTGGGCGGACGGTAGACCTCTTCGACAAGCTCTCGAAAGACCGTCTCCAATGTTCGAGTGTCAACGAATTAGATGAGAACATCCGGCGGCCGTAGTTGTGGTTTCGCCCCATGTTGCAAGCCGTACAAACTTCCTATCATTCGACACTGCCATTATCACCGCAGCAAAAGCAATCATGGATCTCGTGAGCGCTCACGATGCCTCAATCTCTATTTGGCTGAAATACCGCTGACAATGCGTAGCTGTCCGATCACATCGACCTCCGATGCCACCTCTGTCAGCCATAGCCTTGAACTGTTCAAAGGCAAATCTCCTTGTTGACGAAGAGCTAGCCATCCTATGCATACTCTCTCGACGCAGCTAGTGCTTTTGGAACCATGAGGAGCCTTTAGGCTGCCATGATGGCTCTTTGGATTGCGCAGAGACGTAGGCGCCTGACCGTTTTCGCTGAACATTTCTCATACCAACAGCTGTCAGCAATCCCCAAGCAGAAGTGATCTGTGACCTTGAAATGAAGCTTCGCAGCTCCTTGGTCTGGTACCAGGCCCGCACTCCCGATCTACCATGGTTTCGAGAAATCATAAAGTGACTCGGAAAGAAGACTCACCTTTCCTCCGCATAGATACTGCTTCAACGTAACTCCATCTTTTTGGATCTCGGGAGACTCTCACATCATGATGGATACATCGACGGACTTGACCTGCAGCCGGACAGAATCTCATGCGACGAACAAATGTCTACTGTGGCGCCTTCCCACGGAGATCCTGGACGCCATTTTCGAAATGTACTTCGAGGATCTATATGATCCAGATCAACGTCTTTTCGAGTGGCAAGGTTCACCTCATCTGAACAAGCTACTTTTCATGCTCACTTCGCTGCCATCGAGGCGAGAGGGAGAAAGCCTCAAGTATCATGAAGCTGGCCGGACATATGACTTCCGCATGAGCTGGGAAGATCGATTCCCCGAGGAGCTCACAATTTCTACTGATTGGTGCCGCATTGCAATGCGCTCCTGGCTAAAGACTCGCGCCAGTATCAGAGTCTCCGGAGCCAACATCGAACTTCAAGACTTTTCCCGCCTCAAGCCAAGGTTCTGGAGCCTATTTGACCGCGTAGACCTCGATATTGGCGGTAACCGATATCTTGAGACTTTTAAGGCGACCATCAACAATAGCATAAAGCAAGTCTTGCACGCTTTCCCGCACATCGAAACCCTTGAATTCATTGAAACTGATGACCTGATCGACGAATTGGAGTGGGAATGGTTCCCCGATGATCTCGGCGAGTGCTATAGAGCTGACATTGAGGGAGAGGAACGGCCAACCCCAGACGCGATGTTCGGCAACATTCCCTGGGTTCAGACTTTGATCAGGCACGGACAGCTCGAACAAGTGCGCTTTCCTCCGGGCAGTTGGTGTACGACGGGATACGATTCAGAACGGGAGTATAGCTTGTGGCCGAAATATCCTTCTGCTGAGATGTGTGGAGTTCTGGAGTATCTGGAGGACTATGTGAACGACAAACTTTATGAAAAGGCTAAGCTTCGAAAGAAGGCAGAGAGGACAACTGCTTTTGAAGGCGACGATGGTTTTGCGCACCTTGCGAGGCTCGCCATTGATGATTGAAGCTTGTGGTTGAGATCATCAGAGCTGTCAAGATGAGATTTATTCATGGAAGTTGCTCATTCGAACTGGTCTCTCTGCCACGTAACGAGCGGCTCTTCTAATGCAAAGGCTCTGAGTGGTTCCAAAAGCGGCGATTGTTTTGAGAGCACTGCTTAGAAGGTCGACACAACTTCAACAACAAGTTGTCCGTTGAATATTTTTCATCTTGACAGCTACCTAATATGGTCATATCATACATTGGGACAATCACGACTTGGCGTCAGGCACAATCGACCATTCACACAGCTTCCTCCCCTCCTTGTAATCATGCTGCATGAAGCTACTTCTGCAATCTTCCGAGGATGAGAACGTCAGCGAAAAGAATGTGAGGAGCTTCAGCGTACGACTAGCTTTGCAAAAGACCCAACGAATCAGAAAGGCTCTCCGTCCATGATCAGAGCATCCTCCCACCCTTCACAGTCCCTCGCGGTCGTTTCGTAATCACTATTTGCTTCCGCATCCACCTCCCACTGCCTTCTAGCCTTCTTGATGTAATCGTCAGACCAAGGGCCTCGAGCTTTCTCCCTAGAATGCGGCTGATATGTCGGACTCTTTGATTGTTGGATGCGAGTCAACGTCGATGTCTTGACCTCTTCACGCCAAAAGTCGTCCAACTTGCTCATATAGACGTCGTACAGACGTTTCATGATCACCACATCTTGAACACAGTAGTCCACCATCTCGGACCGCAACGGTCGCTCATTGAAGACCTCATAGCGACCGCCTTGCTCGGGTGCAAACAGCTGAGTTCCCCTATCCTTGTTCTGCTTCCAAAGAGCAACCTCGGCGCTCCCCAACCCACTATCACTTTCAACACATCTGGCCAACCCCGAAATGAATGCCCTCGAACCGCGTCGACAGCTGAGTTCCATCAGCTGAAGGTCCTCGACGCCGCTCAGCGAGACCTGAAAATGGGCAAAAAGAGCATCGGAATCGTTCCGGACATCGAAGATGACTTTCCTTTGGTAGCTATCCTCGAGGATGCCCTTGAGCGACACACCCAAGGTGGAAGTTGTAAAAGCAGCAGAGCCAAGCCCGTGCATGTCAATCAGGTACGTCTTGTTATGCTCAGGGATGTATATTGAGAGGATCGAAATGGAGCCATTCCGACTAAGTTGTATCCCTTCTACATCAATGAAGAATGCATGTGGTGGTTGTTGGTTGACGGTTTCCAAAAAGGACTGCAAAGCGGAGACGTCGTCTATCAACTCATTGATTGGCCCTGCTTGGGTCGTCATGGCCGCTTATTCAGGGTGATCTGGACCCGAGTCCTATACCAGTACTCAATAATTTGAGCAGGTGGCGAAGCTGTGTTGATGTAAAGCGTCCTGATGATGCCCGGTGCTCTGATGCAAGGGATGTAAATTTTTCGCGGCCCTGCCTTGCTCAGAGAATCATCCAGAAGAGGTCACTGACTTCAAGCGAACAATTTCGCATCTCTTTCTGAATTCGATCCTTCCAAAACTCCAAGAGTAGAATGATATAGTGTAGACAACAATTGTGTCCTCTTCACGGGCCCTATTTTGTGGACTGAGAATTTCTCAATTAGGTTGATTGCGAGGAGCTTATCTGCTGCTCAAGTATAACATTAAAGCCATGTCTTGCGGTCTTTGCTCAATGCCTCCGCAATGGGCATATGGTACCGTTTTCTATGTCAGGACTTTTCGACAGTTGCACAGCCGAATCGCCCGGCCAAAGAAGCATGTGTTTCAGTGCCTCTGGAGAATGATTGGTAACTGAATGACCATACTGCTGATAGTTATGAAGACGAAAGCAAGGACGAAGGAAGGGAAGGAAGGAAAGTGAGTGAGGTCGTGCAACAAGGGCATGTGAAGTTGTGTCCGGTCAATCTCCGGAGATGCACGGCAACTGTCGCCTGAATCGTGTGGTTCTCGTTGTCCTTTCTCTTTCTCTTCACCTCACAGCCTTCATGCTGCAAAAGTATCCACGACATCATCGAATGCTATCCTACATCCTTCCAGACTTATGATCTATCAGTCCGCTCTCATGTCAATGGCTTGCTTAGTGTCACTTGCCAAGCCCGCCACAAAGATGTACAACTCAAAAGAGACCAATCCATGGTGCTCTTTCGTCCTCGTGGTAGCCGGACATCCCGCGCTACTTGGTATATGTTCTACCACGACCCAATCAGTGCAGCTATCTTTACGCTTGAGATCATTCTCCAACTTCTCCTCCCATCATTACCTCGCTATTCTTTCAGCTCTCTATGCTGTGGCGTGTATCCGGCCGCGATCCTTGGTGGAAAGCAGCGACCAAATTGCACACGTTAAGTACAGCCTATTTCCGTTCAGGTTTTAATCTTCCTGTTCATCAGCAGCCATGCATTTCTCTAAGATTTTGATGGCCCTTGCGCCTCTCATATTCCCTACCTCCGCTATACCACAAGGACTCGGGAGCTCCAGTACCACTGCTGTCAACACTACTACATGCAACGGTCAAACGTATGTCTACGAGGAACTCGCCGGGTATGGGTTCATCGAGAATAACGCCGTCGACAAATTCAACGATACTATAGGAGGTATTGGATCATCGATTGCAGTTGACCGACTATCCTGGGTTCGCATAGGAAACTCCTATCAGGGCTTTTTGTACGCCATTCCGGACAGAGGATGGAATACAGAGGGTACTTTGAACTACCAGGCCCGCGTACAGAAATTTCTGATGTCATTTACGCCCAACCCAGCTGCAACACCGGCGAAGCCCAGCAGCCCAAACCTGAAATTTACCTACCTCAATACGATTCTCCTTACGGATCCTGTAGATCAACCAACCACTGGCCTGGACGCTGGACTTTCCGGGCCATACATCTCGTACCCTGGCTATTCCTTTGAGTTCCCCTCCGCCAACTACACTGGAGATGGTTTTGGCGGCGACGGTCCTGGCGGCTATCGTCTTTCCATCGATGCTGAGGGTCTGGTCTTGGGTCTGGACG
Organism: Ramularia endophylla; assembly: GCA_002116395.1. Lineage (NCBI taxonomy): Eukaryota > Fungi > Ascomycota > Dothideomycetes > Mycosphaerellales > Mycosphaerellaceae > Ramularia > Ramularia endophylla. The sequence goes on along the minus strand of MWSQ01005554.1, from coordinate 57,084 downwards.
GTTCGTTCTGGATCTCTGATGAATATGGCGACTACATCTACCATTTTTCTCCACTTGGTAGAATGATTGGAGCGATTCGGCCTCCAAACGCCTTTATTCCTCTCCGCAACAATGCCGAATCCTTCAGCGCTGACAGCCCTCCACGTTACAATCCAGCTTTAGTCCCCACTCCAGGCGACCCAACGACCGGTCGTTCCAACAACCAAGGTCTTGAAGGCTTGACGACCAATCCATTGCGCACAAAGCTCTATGCACTAACCCAGTCATCTCTGATCCAGGACGGAGGCACCACGAACCGGAACACCCGCAATGCACGCCTTCTTGTCTACGATATCCTCAGCAAGCCCGCAAAGCTCGAAGCAGAGTATGTAGTGCCACTCAATCACGTCGTCCCTTCAGTTGCGACTAGTAAGATTGCCCGCCAGAGCGAGATTCACTACGTCAGTGACAGTCAGATTCTGATTCTCGCCCGCGACTCTGGAGCTGGAAGAGGTCAAGGTGCAAGCACCACCAGCATCTACAGACATATCGATGTTTTCGACATCAGCAACGCCACGAATGTTGCAGGTGTCAGCGACTGCACCGGATGCCAGATCGCTTCAACTACTGGTGTCCTCAACAGCAACACCACCGCCGCTGAGTACTGCCAATGGCTGGACTTCAATGTGAACAGTCAATTGAATCGCTTTGGAATCCGGAACGGTGGGGCCCAGTCCGATGGTCTGTTAAACGAAAAGTGGGAGTCAATCGCTTTACTGCCAGTGAACACGTTGCTTCCTTTCAGCAATGAGTACTATCTTCTGTCTCTGTCCGACAACGACTTCATCACGCAAGATGGGCAGTTGAAGGGAGGACAGTTCAAGTACGCTGATGAGTCAGGGTATAGCTTGGATAACCAGGCTTTGCTCTTCAAGGTGCAATTGCCTGGTGGTTCTGCTCCATTGGCAGGATAGACGATACGATTAAATAGCATACATCATGTCTTGGAGAAGTCCAAGAAGCTCAAAAGAAGATCCATGATACCGTAAGAACTCGTTCAATTGGTAAGGCGGCCTGACAAACTGCCAAAGGGAGTCGAGAACGATCAACGAGACACAACAGCGAAATACTTGACATTCTCTTTAATCAAAGAGCTGCTTTGTAGGTGTAGAATAGTTTCGCCGAGGCTTCACATGATTGACTGATTACGTAGCTACCGTACACAGAAGTCGCTCTCCACACCACATCACCCGTGACCTTTCTTACCTGCACATTCGATGTGCCATACCAGTTAGCTTCATATCTATCCAACTACTTTAACATGGCTCACTATACCACCGAAGAACGTACAATCACCATGCCCGACGGCCACGAGCTGTATACCAAAACATGGACGCCCACGACTCCAGCCAAAGCCCGCATAGTCTTCCTCCATGGCTTTTCAGATCACTCTGAAATGCACGCACCATTCTTCCAAAACATAGCCAAACATGGCATCAAGAGCTACGCCTTGGACCAACGCGGTTGGGGAAAGAGCGTTCACTCGCCGCGAGAAAAAGGCCTTTCAGGTCCATCAAGCCAAATCATGGACGACATCACCCACATGATCAATAGCCTCCCACAAGAAAGCGACATACCTCTCTTCCTCATGGGCCATAGTATGGGCGGCGGCGAAGTTCTCTACTACGCAGCCGAAGGTCCCAAAGAGACTAGAAAGCATATTCGAGGGTTCCTAGCTAGCGCGCCTTGGATTGGCTTGCATGAATCTTCGAGACCTTGGAAGAGCACAGTTGCTATAGGTCGTTTGGTTGGGAAACTCTTGCCTCACAGGCAGATGGTCAATAAACTCGACGCGGAGAAGTTGTGTAGAGATCCTGATGTCTGTAAGAAGTGGAAAGAGGATCCTCTGTGTCATGATACTGGGACCTTGGAGGGATTTGCTGCTGCTTTTGATAGAGGATCAGCGTTGGAGGAGGGCAAGGCCAAAATCAAGGATGGAGAGGGAGAGGGTGGAAAGACTAGGGTATGGGTAGGTTCTGGGACTGGAGACTTGATACTTGACCACGAAATGACGAGGAGTTGGTACGAAAACAACTTGAAAGTCGAGGATAGGGAATTCCACACTTATGAGGGGTGGTACCACAATCTTGATATTGAGCCGGGCGAGGATAAGATCACGTTCGCGAACGATGTATCAAAGTGGATATTGGATCGAAGCGGGCCTTTGGAGAGTTTGGGGGGGAGATCTAAGCTTTGATAATGATGAAGTAGCAAAAAATAGGAACATCCAGAAGTGTAGCTAAAGCAAACGATGCGTGAGAAAGTTGGTGTAGTAATGAAATATTGCGTGCTGTCATTCCACAAAGTCAATCAAGGGTATCAGTGCAACATTAATCTATCCGTTGTATTCATACATCCCAATCATCGCACGTACGAAACATGTACAGTCAGTGCAAAGTCCTTTCCTATCACATCACAACGCATGGGTCGTGTTCCAAGTCTTACCTGGACCACTGCTGCCGGCGTCCTCTTTTCTTCTTTGCAGCAGCCTTCTTCTGCGCAACGACCGGTAGTGTAGCACTACCACTCGCTCCTGCACTGCCATTGGGTGTGTTCTCCGCTCCAGTAGCAGCAAGCTCAGTCAATGTGTCCTCATCCATGTCCGAAAGTTCCTCGGACATGTCACGCAACACGGCGCGGCCGGTATATCGCTCGTCGTTGATGGTGGTCCCGACCGGATCAAAAGGCGTCAGATACCAGGCGACACCACCCTTGGCAAGAAAGTCATGTGAGCCTCCTGGTGCATTGCTTGATTCGCCGCTTGCGGAGGGTGCTACATTGGTGGGGGCGTATGAGGCTGAATTGGGCGGAGACAGTGGTTCGGTGGGTTTTGCCTTCTGCGCCTGGTCAGAGGTCGAAGAAGATGCGTAGTTCGCATCCTGAGAGGGAGGTGTTGGTTGGTTTCCGCCGATAGGCACCGAATCGGCCTTGCCGGTAAGGTTGAGATGGATGACCGCTTCAGCCGTTCGCTCGTCAGCATCGAGCATTTCATGGTCACCGTTCGCCGTGCCTGGCTCGTCCGGGATAGACGCACCTGCGATAGCCGAAGCGTCGGAGCCCGAACGGCGGTTGGTCAAGCTCGAGGGGTCTGCTTCGGGGTCTTCATCACCATCAGCTTCGACAGATTTTATGGTCGAAGCGAACATCCCCATAGCATCAAGCTTCCGAATCTCCTCCTCCATCTCGCGGCCTCGAAGTTCGGCTTCTTTCCTTGTCGCATCCTCGAGAGGCTCCTTGACAGCTTTGGCAATGCGCTTAGCAAGTCGCTTAAGCTCCTTTTGCTCGTGTGGCAAGGCCAAATGCTGTGCGGTACCAGGCATAGCTTTTTCGAGCTGGCTGTAGATCGTGTCCATGCCATGCTCCTTGTCATTTCGCGCCGACCCATCGAGGTTTTCGCCAAGAACTTGGCTGAATACGAGCGACATGTCTCTGGAAAAGTCGGCCACGGAGGTATAGTGACGGTCGCGGAGTCTGTCAGCCAGCGCATCAAAGCCGGTGCGGAAGCTTTTCGTCTTTTCATCAAGTCTATGTAGGAAGTCAGTATCGTCAACAAAAACAGGATGCTACAACATACTTTTGAGCGCGCTGCAGGATTGGCCAAAGCAGCGGCGGAATCGGGAAGTAGACATTGTTGACCAACTCCACAAGCATCTCGACCTCTTTCAAGCGCAGCTCCTCCCGCTCTCGTGTTAGCGCAGTGAGATTAGTGAGGTGACCCATATCCTTTTGCAGAATCTCTGCAAGTTCGATACGCCGCTGGAGCTTAGGACCGCCTGCGGCGCCCATCGCTGCGAAGTTGCGACGAGTGATCTCCATACTAGAAAAGCTCTCCAGCTGCAGCTGCAGTCGCTTTAGCAAAGCAGCGCCTCTACGCGCCTCTCGCTTCAGTGTCCAATACTTGCAAGCTTTCTCGACGAACTCCTTCCTCCTACGGACATTGAAGCGCGCAATACTCGCTTCCACAGTGTTGTAGACGATTGCTGGCACCACTGGAGCGCCTGTCTGCGTTTTCCAGCCGGGCTTGCTGGGTTTTGTCTTTGGACGCTTTGTCACGGCAATGGTGTCGTCTGGAACCGCAGCTTCAACAACGGCACCGCCTTCTATCAAGCCGGGCGCTCCAGGCTCAACGGATGCGTCCTGCCTCCTGGCATACTCTTTGTCCCTGTAAACTTTTGCATACCACTGCTTTGCTTCTCGGACAGCACGTTCGGGATCGTGGATGCGACGCCATTCCTGTGGGACATGCTTGTCGCAGAATGCTTTGAGAGCTGACTGATCGATCGAGCCTTGATGGTGCGATTTCATCTTCAGGAAAAGCTTCGCCTTCCTGGCACAGGTTACATGAAATGCCTGGTAGCAATTCTTGTTACCGCATTGGATGCAAGCGCCCATCTTCTGGTTGCAAATATAACAATGCAGTTTCCATCTTCCTTTTGGAACTTTGTCGATATCAACAATAGGCTCCATGAAGGTCAAGTTGCTAATAGTGACCTCAGGGATCCATATCGCACAGAGCAGGTGGCTCCAACGTTGAGTATTCGTTTGCTTAAAAGCGCCGTCGACGTTTGGACAAAAGACACATGTTCCGACGCCTTTGCCAGCGATCTTACATTTTCGGCAGAACCACTGTCCTTCTGGAATGAAAGGAACCCCGTAGCACTCCTGATGAACTGCAACGTCGCAGCCATCACAGAAGATGATAGCATTGGTGTTTTCGCAGTCTCCATCATCGCAAATTGAGCACTTGCTGTCCGGCTCGTCTGGCGGGTTAGGATCGCCATTGACGGCAGCTTGAGAGCTCGATCGAGGACGATTCAGCTGTGAGTGGCGAGCTTGCGGTTTTGGCATCCTCTTCTCCAACGCATGGTACTCCTTCTCAATTTGGGTAAGAGTGATCTCGAAAATGGCAGGTTTGATCGCATCTACGCCTTCTGATTTCCGCTGCTCGTTGATCTCTTCCAGCCAAATAACGTCCTGCTCATCCATGTCATATTCGACCTTGCCAACCACTAATGAGGCCTGGTTGTTGTCAATTTGACCGTCACTCTGCAGTTGTAGTCCTACCTCCGCATCATCCTCGATCTGTTGCCCGTCAGATAGACGGACTAGCACAGGTGGGAGCCCGAACCGATCGCTCTCTTGGTATCCAACACCAGCCATGGTACGATCGACGTAGTTTGCCTTGTTCTCTTTCTGACTCTCTTCATACTGCAAAAAGTGGTTGTACTTATGGTATTTCGCGTTGGGGAGGTTGAGTCGCTCTTTCGGATTGTGGGTCGGTAAAGGCATGATCCGTGGCGGCGTCGGAGAGCCTAGGCCGTGCAACATTGCCTCTGGTCTCCTTGGTGGTCGTCCTGGCTTCCTCTTAAGCGGTGTGGTTATGGTAATGCCGAGTTGCTGCTGAGATGCAACCTCAGGGGTCGCATCCTTCATCTCACTATCCCCATCTCCATTGACCAGTGGCTTCCCGTCAGGCCCGTTGATCACCAGCTTCTGCAATCTTGAGTCACTTCTTCCATCAACTTCGTCTGCAGTGTATACTGGCATCCCAGCCTCAATATCCAAATCCGGGTGGTATTCCTCCCAGCTGCGTTCCTCTCGAGGTTTGTAGCCATCGCTGGCCAGACTGGCTGCTGCGGCTGCTGCTGCATTGCTGTATCGCGGTCGCGGGGTTGTAGGATTTGGCGCATATCTCTCAGGACGTTCGCGGCGGGGTCGCGTCTGCATAGCGGACCGTGTCACGAGCGGGGTTCCACTGTCACCGGGCTGTGCGCTAGAGTCTCCATTCACTGCAGCAGAGCTCACGTCCCTGCGCGAGCGCACACGGGGCGCGGTCTGCGGCACACCAAGCGCGATGGCATCTGCGCGTGATATTTCGTTGCCCTCCCCGTCGATGTATCGGCCACCGCCCCGGGGACCGCCGGGCATAAACTTGATCCTCTTGTTTGGCGGCTCCGTCATGGGTTCGATCGAAGCGAGTGCGCGCAGAGGTCGTCCCGGTGTGGCGCGGTTGTAGGTGGAGTTGGAGGCCATGGCACGTCGAGGTGAGGCCATGGCAAGTCTGGGAGTGATATTTGTTACTTCCTCCACGCGGTCGCGTCCTCTCGAAGATCTCGGGAGGTGATGTACATGCTCTTGCCAGGGTCTGCGGACAATCCCGCTGCCAATTTTGGTAAGCGCAATCTGATAACCTTCGTTCTTTCCTCCATCTCATTCCCATCTTCTCACACCTCTCACTTTCACAAGTTTGCATCACCGGGTCACTGCGATGGCTGTGGCTGGTGAGCACGTCGCTCGAGCCGTCTCCTGGTAAGTTTGACGTCTCCTCCTTCAACCACAGCACTCTGTTGATCCTCAGATAGGCTTTTTGGATGGATATATTTCACAGCATGGACGATCAGCTTCTTTCCCCAAGCTATCTTGAACTACGAGCGCAAAACTACTCAAGGCTTGATGCCCGATTTCCCTTTGCTCAACTGTTTTGGCTTCAGCTGTTATTCACTCAGCACTGTATTGTTCTTGTTCTCGCCAGTGATACGGGGACAGTACGCAGCTCGGCATCCGCTTTCGCCAGAGCCAACAGTCCGGATCAACGATCTAGCGTTCGGCTTGCTTGGCTTATGTATGAGTATTGTGGTGAGTGACGCATCTTATTTACAAGATGATGAGCTAACTTTGAGGCACGAAAGACATATTCTCAATTTTGGCCCGGCCTTTGGCGATGGGAGCACAAATCTGACGTGAGGAGAAATGCAAGCACTGTCACACTAGGACTTATCTGGGGTTCAATGCTCGCTCTGGCCTCAATCGCTATTTTCGTTCTTGTGAATGGCAGCGGCAGTAGTAGTGATGCGACCGTCTGGGCGTGGATTGATGTAGTGAGTCCAGGTCGTAGCCATCTCCAGTGACGAATTCGTGTGCTGATCGCAATCAGATATATGCTATGCAATATGCGAAGCTCCTACTAACCGTCTTCAAATATATTCCCCAGGCCGTCAGTAACTTTCGGCGCAGGTCGACGGTGGGATGGAGCATCACGCAGCGTATGTGTAATGAAATGTTTCGACCACAGCTGTTACTCAGCTTGATCCAACCCATACTGATCCTACCTGCTGCGATCAGAACTGCTCGACTTCACTGGCGGAGTTCTAAGTCTTGCTCAACTGGTGATCGATTCCTCTCTCCAGGCTGACTGGACCGGACTGACTGGAAATCCCATGAAGCTGGGTGAGTAGTCATGGGCCTTGCCTGGATGCCAAGAAAAGTCATACTCATCGATCCTCCAGGTCTTGCCAACGTTTCCCTCTTGTTCGACATAATCTTCATCTTGCAGCATTACGTTCTTTTTGGTCCTGTTGAAGAGACTCACGCTCAGGAGGATTCGCTTGTTGATACATCTCGTGAACAACGCAATGAACGGGAACCTTTGCTGTCAGCTGCAAGAGCTGTTTGACAGATCTCTTCTTTCCATAAGCGCCGGTGCTGTGCAGATGGTGCGGTCTAGCATCGTATCGCATATCAGGATCGGTGACTGAGGCAAGAAAGAGATTCTTCGCCGGACAAGATCCGCCGCAATCCTCGACATGCTGGCTTGAAGCAACCGACTGCATCAAAGGAAGTTCCTCCGAGGGCCAGATGTTTCTCTTTGTGGCCAGAATGGCTGCAAGCCTGCTTTACAGCAGATTTAGAAAGCGCAGCAACTTCCGTTTGCGCTGTACCTATAGTGACTTGTAACAAACAAGGCGTCAGTGGGCTCAGACACAGGTAAATCTTCGCCGTTGCTGTAACATTTCTTGGAGTCAGCGGACGACAGCAAATGCCAATGAACATGCCGCGAGCTTGACGCGGATGGAGCAACGCATGTTCATCAGCACCTTTCAGCGACGCCAGCTATTTAGAAATGGACGAACTGGTGTTCCTGCATACCCGTCTCCGTTAGGCTTGCCGACCCACTACGCAATATATTGCCGTAACGGTGTTGTGCATGGATCATCGGCGTTTGCCAGTCATCGAATCTTTCATCATACACGCAGTAAACCTGCTTCTGAATCTGCGTAACGTAGCCTCTCAAGACTACGGCAGCCATTGGTGCAACTAAAATTCATATGGCATGCAAGCTTAGGGCTTGGACTTGTCATTTCTGGAAAGGCTCCGGCAATCCAAGGTGATGAGAGATCTCGATTCTCACCGACGGGCTGACTGTGGAGATTAGTCGATCCGACGCATGGGTGTGTGTGGACAGCTCCCGAGTCCATGGTAACACCAGAATCGCATGACTGGATGCTTTTTCAGGTAGAGTGGTATCGGAAAATGAGCGTCTGGAAGTCCGTCCGTGTCAACAAGAAGACGGGCGTTGGAATTTGAAGAGTCGTGCTGGAATAATTTGGAAAAACAACATCTGACTTTGATCGGCAAACTTCGAATAGAAAGTGGAGAAATGATGATAGCGTGTGTGATGGGGTATCGCTCCCGCACCCGAGTCAGTCGATGGTCGATGCGGCGTTCATTATCCAAACCTACGGAGATCACAGGGATCTTTCGATCTTGCTCCGGGGCAAAGACAGATCAAAATCGCTCAAGCCTATCAGTAACCAGGTTAACAGCGAGGCCAGCTGCAACAAAATTTTGCATTTTTCCCGGCTCACTTGGGCGTGCGCAAGAGACGTTGAAAAGCAGTTGTTGTTCCCACGCATACGCATGTCGCGTGTGATGGCGTGCATGCATAGATGCAACCATAAAAACTTATTAACGAAGACGAACGCTTGATTGGTGTGAGCCTGCATCGCTTGCTCCCCGGGCTCCGTGCAGATCTGCCGCAAGTGGCCGATATGCACGTTGCAAGGGGAAGTTGTGAGCAGAATTTGGGAACCGATGCGGGCGAGCAGAGGCCTTTTAGATGTTAAGGATCCCCTCCTCTTCGATGACATCTCTATCTCAAACATCGTCCTGATGTATACCGTGGTTTACTCTACTAATGCCAGCCAGAACTAAAAGCCAAGTCAGCCAAGTGCCATTGCTCATGTCAGCGGCAGGACCTAATGTGAAACACGATAGTGCAATGTCATTATCCACTGGGCCCCAGCGAAAATCAATTTCTTCCGAGTCCGGAGGAATGGCACCTGTGGCACTATATCGATTGGTATGTCGTTCTTCTTATATGTTCCCCTGTCATGCAGGCAATGAGCACCGCGCATCCCCAGTCATGGATTGATTAACAGCATGGGAAATGGCAAAAAGCCTCGGATGTCTGGGCTGTGCCTTGCAGCTCTTCGCTTGCTCCCACGTTCTTCCTGGTCCATCGCGAGCCCGCTGAAGCTTCGTTCGCAATGCCGTCAATCAAGCGAATTTCACGAGAGTTGAGCTTCAAGGCATTCAGTCCCGCTTACCAGTGTTCTGACAAGCAGTATCCTCACCAGTCTTCAAACGAGAGACGCGAACTACGTGCGATGGAAAAAGAGAACGGCATTCAACAGCAACGGTTCAGCGAGAACGGTCAACAACATCGATCCAGCGCAGCCAGCGTTAGCACGGCTATTCACATTCCCAACAGCGAAGCTTCGAACGGTGATCGCGACAGCAACGACTTTAATCATCAGCAATATCACTTGCAAGAAACGAACACGCAGTCATCCAACGGCACACCTTTTCGATTTACAGACTCTGAGACGGCGCCAAACTCGCCCGAAATGTCGAACGGCCATGACGAAGCGGCGCCATCAGACTTCAGCTCGCGTGGCATCCATATTCCTCTTCGAACCAGGTATGAACAGTTTGATGAACTTGCAGATGCTGGTCGTCACCCCGGCGAAATGCATTTCCGCTCATATTTGAACAGCAGTAGGGACAACCCGCAAATTCCAAATGGCAACCCAGTGCCATCATTACCTGTTCAATCACCTGCCCGGGCCTACTACGCGCAGAACTCTTCGCCACCATCTCCATATGCGGCCGATGAACACTATGAAGTAGGCGCTCGAAGCAGCGGCGGCTCTGTTTTCTCTCAAGACACTGTGGCGACTTCGATCCACACTCTACCTCCCTTGCAGACGAAAGGGCCCGACAATGGCGATGCGCAATACTTGGAGCCTGTCCTGGAGGACGATCCGGCCTCTTGGGATCTTGTGGGCCCCGCACAGAACGAAGAGCAGTCCGGGATATATGCGCTCGAGAAGCGTGCTCTACAGCTTTTCGGTGCCGGCCACCTACGAATGATCTTTGATGATCCGAAGTTGCTGCTGAAGTTTACTGGCTTTTTGAACACATACCGGCCCAAAAGCATACCGATCCTCATATACTACCTGGACGCACTGAAAGCTTTGCGGGCCATCAACTATGCCAACGCCATTGCGGAAGCATTGGAGCCGATCAAAGGTCAGAACTTCACCGACTCAGGCGCAAAGCCCACGAGCAACTCCATCCTCGAAGAGAAGGCGAATCGCGCGTTTGATGTGCTGGTCCAGGAGGACCTTCCCGCATACATTACCCACACATGGATCAATGTTGTGAGCATCAGCATACAGCGACGAATAACTGGAACGCTCGCTCCACATCTGCGCGAAGCTAGCGAGGGACTGGCCGAGGTGTTTTGCTTGACGGATCCCAGTCGTACGGACAATCCGATTGTTTTCGTGTCTGAGGAATTCAACAGAACGACTCAGTACGGAACGGGCTACGCCATTGGTCGAAACTGCCGGTTCTTGCAAGGACCGCAGTCAAGTCCCCATTCCGTTCGCAGACTGGCGATCGCGTGCACTGAAGGTAAAGAGCATAGCGAGGTTTTCGTGAACTACCGTAGGGACGGCAGCCCGTTCTTGAACCTCTTGATGACGGCACCGTTGATGGATAGCCGTGGAATCGTTCGATACTTCATCGGAGCGCAGGTGGATGTATCAGGCCTCATTAAGGATTGCAGCGAAATGGATGGTTTGACCAGACTCTTGGAAAAGGAGCAGGAGGCTGAGGATGCGGAGAAATCGAGCCACAAGGATGAGTTCCAAGAGCTGAGCGAGATGTTCAACGGCGCTGAACTCGACACCGTACGAAGATACGGTGGACGTATGCATAAAGAGTATGTGGATGACAGTGACCGCGAGAGCTTGCACGGCAGATCGCGTCTGCTCTTGAAAGACACCACGCAGGAGACATATGCAAAGGAAGCACGAGGCAGTGAATCGCCGAGCGTAAAGGAGCGAGTCAACGGCAAGCTCCAGGGAGTCTATCAAGATGTGAGTACATTTGTGGCGCTTTTCATGTTGGGCGATGCTAACCTTGTTGCAGTACGTACTAATCCGCCCGGCGCCCTCACTTCGCATCCTGTTCACATCTCCATCTCTCCGAGTTCCTGGTATCCTACAATCGCCGTTCCTCAACCGGATTGGAGGCAGCAGCCGTGTGCGACAGGACTTGGGTGCCGCACTCGCTGAAGGCCGCGGTGTAACAGCCAAGATACGCTGGCTCACACGACCTGACGAGGACGGTGAAGGAGAAGGGCGTCCGCGTTGGATTCACTGCACGCCACTGTTGGGACACTCGGGCGCTGTTGGTGTGTGGATGATTGTTCTGGTCGATGAAGAGGGAGCTTTCCCCGGCAGTGCATCTGGGAGGCGCTTTAGGCAAGCTCCTCCTGTCTCCAGTAACATTGGAGGCAAGGAATGGGATGCCACAGCGGCGAGAGATCGTAAGCACGTGAACGTGTACGACAAAGAGAACGAGCGCAGAGGCGGTCAGAAGTCCGAATATCTACGTCCGGGGAGTCGGTCTGGCAGTATTGAACCGAGAGGCCATGCCTATTCAAGTGGGGGCGCTGTGACAAGTCCACGATCAGCATCTCGCAACCCTTCGGATAGGCCGGGAGCTCGTAGGATTCCGACAAGCACAAATGCAAGCGAGTTCTCGTTCAACTTGAATGGATAGGAAGACCGGAATACGAACGGATGGGCATGACGGAGGGATCCTTTGTATTGATGTTTCAACAGCGAGGCGTTTTGTCGGGCGATCCTATCTGCCTGTAAATATTTGCGGCCGGCTCCAGCTGGCTACTGTAATTGTAGATATCGAAGATATGAGATACCCCTTCTTGAGTGAGCTACCTCATCAATTTAGCGCGCCATATCTTCCAGTTCTGGAAGGACCATCCACAAGGCTCATGCCAAGACGTTGAAGTGAACTTCACTCGACTTGAGAACGTCTGACATGTCCTACCGGCTCTGCAGCAATATCGATCGGGGTCTTGGTATCCCTTAATGTTGATGTGGAGATGCTTATCATTCCTCTGTCAATTGAAAGATACAAGCCGTCGTCGCTTTTGGCGGGAAAACGTTCTCTAAGAGCCATCACTCCGAATCGCAAGTTGGTACAATGGTATTTTCCCGAAGGTTCTAGGAATCCGCTGTGGAACAAGTCTGTCCTTCCGCAGGCAATATAAGGGCGATGATGCCACAGTCACGGATTCAGATTGTCGACAGCGTCTGAAGTTGTGGCTGCCGCTCGAACTTTCACGACGCTGGTCGCATGCAGATAAGACCCATTGTGGAGCGCTGGCCAATACACGTATCTTCTACGTGCACAATACATGAGGGAAGCCTTCCGTTCTTCGAAGTCGATGTCGGAATGAAATGACTGATCAGACGGTCATGTGCGTGGGTGGAGGTGCAGACGTGGAGGCTCGAGTGAATGAACAACAGCTACAAGTAGCTTGGTCACGCGCACTACCGTGATGAAAATGCGCTCCATCTCTCGCCATCCATCAGCAGAGTCTTCCTACGGTCCATCACTAACAGCATCTCCACTGTCAGCATTCAAAATTGACATCCACTGACATGGCGTACCAGCGCGAACACAGACAAGCTGCACCAGACCATGGTCGGCGCATTCACGATCATTCGCGAAACCCGGTAGCTCCACCGTACCAAACGCCTGGCGCATCGCAGCCTACTGTTCCAGCGCTTGCTTCTTCTCCGCCTGCTGCAGATTTTGGGGTACAGAGGATCGTTTGCGAGGATGCGAAAGCCATCGAATACACGGGCCTGAGACAGGACGAAGTTTATCTTTTCGACCATCACCAGGGCAACTCCGCCGCGCAAGAAGAGTCGTACCTCGACGCAGCACACTCCCCGTTTGACGAAGCGCAGACTCCAATCTGCATCTGCGGACCCCGATGCCACTGCAAGCCGGCATGCATGTATGAGATACACAGCTGTCCTTGCGCGCCATTGCCACCACGCTCGAGACCCGGTGGTCATGAGAATGCTCCGCCATCTCGCAGTTTCGAAGTCACCCGCTCCGACAGCGCTCAGCAGAGCTTCTCCGGTATGTCACTGAAGCGCACAGTCCGCCCATTCCCAGAAGCACATGCTGACCGTGGATACTTCCGCATGCAGATGATACTCGCCAAACAGCTGCGTACGACATGACCAGACCGCTGCCAGATCGCAGCTTCGGTGACGGCACGCTGTCCAGACAGGAATCGCAGCCCTGCGGAGCTCCATATTCCAACGACACCGCCGGCGGCTTCACAAGTGCAGAGTCACTTCCAACCAGCAGGAGAAAGCGTGCGCCAACCGTCAACAACGATCTTGCCTACGTTCCCACGGCTCCGAAGAAAACTCCGTCTCGCAGGCAAAAGGATCCGACTCCACTTGGCTTCTATGGCACTCATGGCTCGCTCTCAGGCCAACGCTATCCGACATTCAACGTGGGTCCTTCGTTGAGCCAGGCCAGTTTATCACCGCCTCCAGTCTTCGCAGCTGCACCTTCCACATCCGGAGATCTCGACCCGATCGCTCGAACCCTACTGCAGTTGAGCTCCCCTCACCCAGTTTACGCAACTCAAGTAGCCGACCCAATTTTTTCCGCGACCTCGCGCAAGAGTCTCTCGTTGACAATGTTCGATTCTGATGAAGTCGAACCAAGGAGCCGCACACCTTCGCCTCTGGCCGCCCAGCGGCAGAGAAAGTACCAATGTAACAAGACACATGCTCTCATCACCGGAGAAGACATCAAGCATTACTCAGAGAGTGATGAGTATCCGCCAATCGGGCCTGACGATGCCGTGGACACGCCAGAAACTTCACCTGGCATAGTGACATATCCAGCAATTCCGAGATCGACCAGTGCAGGGCTGTTCACTCCCGGCGTGTATACCTCTACAGTCACTCAGAGCTTTCCTTCGGCCCAGACGGGTAATCCTCGTGAACCGGAAAACAGTCCGGAGCAAGCGCACGGCGTCCGCGAAGATTGGTACGGCCATGGACGCAACATCCGCTCGACCACAGATGACTCTGTTCCTACCCGCCATTCTTCGCCTGCCAGCGGCAGTGGGCTCTTTCCTCCACCTCTTCCACCACCGCTGCCGCTGCCTGACTTCATTGCACCGCGTCCCGCAATTAAGCAGCGCTACGTTTCGGCTGGAGGAACAGCCAGGCTGGAGGATCGTCCAGAGATCGTCGACTTCACTCTTCCGCCGAGCGTCACACCAGGAATCTCCATGACACGGGACCTCTTACTTCAGCGCCTGGAGAGTGTGCCACAATTTGCCACGCCGCCACGCAGCTTGACCATCGGGAGCCCGATACCCATCAGAGGCAGTGAGGAAGCGTTGATGGATTACAGCACCCGCTCCTCATATGAGTCCGGCCAGGATCAGCAGAGTCCGAAGCGGAATCGCAAGGAGAGAAGCTCGAGCCAGCGACTCGCGCGATTCAAGAGAGTCTTCTCGTTCGGCAAAGACGGCAAGGACAAAGACGGCAAAGAGGTGTCACCAAGCTAGGAACTGCAGTCAAAAGACAGGGCCACGCAGAAGATCGAAGAATTTGGAATGCTTGTGACAGCGGAGGGAAGGAGGATTGGAATGGATCTTGGAAACCGTCAGCAAATGGCTGTTTGATCTGGGAAAAGCGTAATGGCATTTTGAAAAGCGAAAAAGTCGTCATGTACATTGCGACCATCAGTGCGCAAGATGCGCTGCAAATAGACAAAAATTGGGATTGTTGACCTGACGTTACGATTGGAGTGCCGTGTGGTAGAGCTTTCGTGCCATGGAAGGAATATTGACATTTCCCTACGCAGCCGAGATGGTCTGGGCTCGCTACCTCGATGGGGCTGTTGTTGCGGATGTCACGGAGATGGAGAGTGGTTCATTTTGGACGAGGAAGTGGAATTGTGGGAGTTGTATTGCCTCGCCGTGCGATCGTGCTATGGAAATCCTCGTGGTTCAAATTGGTTCAGAGATGCCTTCTTCGCGTCCGTTGTAGTAACAAGGAGGTGTGCCGAACGCAGATATCATGCTGCTCCCAGCGACCACCTTCGCCCTTGAGCCCGGTTAAGGGAGAGCTAGAGCAATCAACAGGGAGCCAGTTCATCTGCTACACGCTAGGCTTTCATCATCTGCAGAGACTGTCAGCATCAAGTTCGCGGACGTGCAAAGCGCGACAATACATACATTGAATTGAATCAGGAGGGTTCATGGAGAGAGAAGGAAGCAGGGAAGAAGTTGAAAATTTAAGGAAGTGACCGGTGTGCCAATTCTACAATATTCCGCGTTCAATGCATCCTTGACGACATTCAATGCATCCTTGACGACAACAATCTTCAATGCTGTCTACCTAGGTCTTGAATCATCCCATTCCAGCAGAGTTCTCGGAACGGTACAGGTTATCTGCCAGACTTGATGCTGCTGCGAAGTCGCTGTCGTACTGCGCTCGCTCAGCTGCCTTCAATATGGCAGAGTCGATCTTTACCTCACACAGGTCGACAACCTGGACCATCACTATGGAGACTTCAAAACCAGCAGGGACATAGACATTACACGTCCGTCCAGGAGAGAGTGCTACCTATAGCTTTGGAAGACTTCAAAAAGACCTTGGATTTTCCATCCGCGACTTGCACCTTCAAGCAGTTGGCCGAGGATCCAACTCAAGATGATCAGATTGTGATCCATGGCTATGTCGGAGCTCGCAGGGATGCATCAAAATCTCTCACGTTTGCAGAGCTGCATGATATGCACCTCAGCTCAGTCGTCCAGCTTGTCTCGACAACCACCAAGGGAGAGGAAGGAAGTGACACGCCTCATAAAATCCTTCGATCTCTGGAGGAGCACACACCTGTGGCTGTATCAGGCACAGTGAAAGCACGAAAGGCACCCAAATCTGGCAATGGCGAAAGTGAAAGGACTTCTCTCATCACAGACGTGGAGATCAAAGTCGAGAAGATCACACCATTGAACGCATTTCCGAAAGACATCATCATGGCCCAAGACGTCGTCTTCTCACCCGAGCAACGCCACTTGCAAATTCGAAACGAGGATAGTCTTCGCCATGCTTTGGCCTTCCGCAGCAAAGCAGCCCGCATCATTCGAGACGAGCTTTGTACCAAGCACGACTTCTCGGAGATCGAAACTCCGCTTCTGTTCAAGTCAACACCTGAAGGAGCGAGAGAGTTCTTGGTTCCCACCCGTACGCCAGGAATGGCGTATGCTTTACCGCAAAGCCCGCAGCAGTACAAGCAGATATTGATGGGTAGTGGGATACCGCGATATATGCAGATTGCCAAGTGCTTTCGTGATGAAGACTTACGAGCGGATCGGCAGCCTGAGTTTACCCAGGTTGATATGGAGATGGCGTTCGCCACTGGCGAGGATGTCATGAATGTGATAGAGTCTGTTGTTCTACGATTATGGAGCGAGCTTCTCCAGACCTCAGATTTGCCTCAAAAGTTCGACCGCATGACATACGAAGAAGCAATGTCGAGATACGGCTCCGACAAGCCGGATCTTCGTTTTGAGTCTGAGTTGCGGCGCGTCGATTACATGCTGCCTGTAGATCTCATCCAAAAGATTGGCCCGCTGAATGATCCTGCCGTTGAGGTCATGAAGTTTGCAATAGCAGAAGAGCCGCAGCAGACCAGGGACTTTGTGAACACATTCATGGACTCGCCCGAAGCGCAGCCTTTTATACAAAATCCGGAAGGGCAACCAGGAATCTTCATAGTCGATTCGCGGAAACCTCTGTCAGGTCTTCATCCTTTCGGGTTTGAAGCCGTTGAACATCTCGAGGAATCTTTGCAATTGGAAGACGGGGATCTCGTCGTTATCCAGGCACGCGCGAACACTCCTTTCTCTGGAGGATCAACACCCATTGGCAACCTCCGCTTGGCGCTGCACAAAGCGGCTGTCAAGCAGGGTCTTGTGCCTGCTCCTCAAGGATTTGCATTCACCTGGGTCACCGACTTTCCTCTGTTCAGTCCTACCGTCGACAACGAACCCGGTCAAGGCGGTGCAGCGGGCATAGCTTCGACCCACCATCCCTTCACAGCGCCCAAGACACCAGAAGATGTCGACATGCTTCTTGTAGATCCGCTGCAGGCAAAGGCAGACCATTACGATCTAGTTGTGAATGGTGTCGAGCTTGGCGGCGGTAGTCGACGTATCCACAGCGCTCAGATGCAGGAGTACGTCATGCGAGAAGTGTTGAAGATGAGTGACGAGCGGATGAAGGATTTCGCGCATTTGCTGGAAGTTCTGCGGGCTGGGTGCCCGCCGCACGCAGGCATGGCGTTGGGTTTTGACAGAATGATAGCAGTGATGCTGGGGAAAGAGTCTGTGAGAGATGTCATTGCTTTTCCGAAAAGTGGAAGAGGCGAGGATATGCTTGTGAAGAGTCCCACGAGGATGACAGCAGAGCAACTACAGACGTATCATCTGAAATTGTCGGATTGAGAGTGCTGTGTAGCGACGCGATGCTGTCAGTTGTATAGTATGATGTGCTATGATAGATGTAATAGTATGCTGTCTACTTAGTCTCCCTGACTGCTAGAGTGAATGCGCCATGAGGGAGTTTTCTGTGCGTGGACATCTGACGTGGGTGCAAGTATGTCGTGAACTTCTCTCCTGTGTGAGCTGCAGTTGGAAGACCTTGATATTTTGAGACCACTCAACAAAGACAGCCATGTTAGTGTTCCAAGCTGTCGAGTAGGTTACTCTGACCAAAAACAGTTTGATGTGTACCTAGAGTCCGAAAGATGCATCGCATATTGGCCGACAAGGCAGAGATGTGCACTACCCCAACCCTAACCCTAAGATTGGTATCGAGGTACCGGCCAAGAATTCATCTCAGTCGATGTGATATCGTATGGCAAAGAAGACATGAGGCAGTTCATCATCGATAGCGGGCTATATACCAATGTGAGCTGCGTTCACAAGAGCTGAGAGGTACTTCGAACGAGGCGATATGCTTGAACAGGTGGGAAGTTGGCGTGGCCTTCGTGTACGCATACCATGTTCATTCGCATGCAGACACGGGATCTAAAGTCAGCCATTGAGTACCACCCACAGATATGGTCTCTTCATACTGAACGTCCCGCGTCACAAGTATCCTGAAACATCTCCTACACCAAACCTCCCGGAAGATAGAGTAGCATCGTCAGCTCTTCCGATATGAAGCATGAAACCATCAGCTTCTGGCTGTCCGAGGAAAAGAGATAAGTCCCGGCTCTCCTCCATGGACGTCTGTCAACTTTACCTTGCGCAAAGATTTGCTCCAGCAGCTTCGGTACACCACTACCATCGATTCGTCCTTCGATCCCAACAAACACGACAATGTGCCTTGTCAGCGCCGGTCCCAGCAGGAAAGTCATAGTGGAAGAAGACCGCTACGATTATCCTCCCCGGCCTGTGAGAAGACGTTCTTACTACTATGGCCATCGCGACTCCGTTACGATTGTCGAGAGACCGATCAGCCGAACCTACGTCGCGCCTATCAAGCACAAAGTCTCGTTCCACGATCCAGCAACCGTCCATCGCAAGACCGAAAGAATCATTGTGCGATGACGAATGGTACGAGAATGGCAGGTGCCGAAATGGAAAGCCATCTGCTTCGGGATGGAAGTGTTGAAAGGATGGAAGAGAGTCAGAGATTGAAAAGAACCAAGAGAAACAGGGATCACAGCCAGTTCAGCTGGCAAGGACATGAAATGGTCATCCGCTTGGGTTGTTAGCCTTTCCCCGCTGTGGGTAGAGGGCAAATGCCTCCACGGCTACTGGCTGAGAAGGTCTGGCCTCATTGCAAGTCTCTCCCCTATGTGAGTTGATAATGCATACCTTCAGATCGATTGTGTTGATTTCCGTTAGACAAGGGAAAGTACGAGTTGGCCATCGTCTTGAGTGTAGGTGGTCATGACGATTGTAATGAACTTTCTCGAATACCACTTACCGGTGACCTCACCGTCATGCGTAAACCTGTACGATGCCAGCAAGTGGACAGGTAGAACTAGGACTTGTCGAATGACGGTCTATACAAATCAACGTGTCAACACTTTTACGGTCAGGTCTGTGGACACAGTTTCGCTGAGAATGCACAACAGCATCATCTGCAACGTGTTTCCGGGTGAAACTGCTGTCCTCCGGCTTGATGGAACCCACAACATTCGAGAATTGTCTTGGTTTCGTTCTCGGTTTTCTCCTCACGTAAATGATCCGGGCGACGAGATCCTTGCAGCGGGCAAGCCTGAGGTCCACACATCGAGAGCACGTTCTGACGTGGATCGCACACAGCTGTTGAGAGCAGGGTAGTGACCTGTACCGCGGGCTCGGCGGATATTGACCATTCCCGGCGCAGCGCGGCGTGCAAGAAACGTGCAGCGTTGAATGGGGCCCAAGTCGTCGAGAGCAAGAGCGATTCCGTTGTGTATGACGGGACCAGCGACGTTACGCATTGTTTGCGTAGATTCAAGTTCCATGGTACGAGGCTACGAGACGTGTTCCAAGCACCAGAATCCAAGGACGGCGCGCACGTGAAGCAGGCGAGTCCTGACAGGCGACGAGAGGCTGTGCTGGCCAAGGGCTTCGGAAGCTTTCAAGAATCCGGCATCGGCCTGCGATTCGACCCTTGGGCGTGGCGTCCTCGGGCGATGTGCACGCTCACACCCACGCCCACGAAGCGGGGTGTGGTGTGCAGCAGATGTGGTGGGTCAGGTCTGCAACGAACAGGTGGGAGGCGATGCAAGAACGGAAAGCCCGGGTGTCGAGCGGGACCGAGCTGCTGCGCGCAGGCCTGCTGATACGCCTGGCATGTTCGTTCTGGGGCAAGCGTTGAAAGAGAGCGATAGGACAAACGGCGGGCGGGCGTCGAGATTGTGGTACTTTGGTACAACTCCTCAAGCCTTGGGGGTTGCGACGATAGAACAGAACAGAGGCCTGTGTGGATGAAAAGCAACATGATAAGCTCATATCATCGCAAAAGATGGCGAGGTCGTTGCCCGGTTTATTATTGATTTCGCAGGTTTCATCTCAATAGATTCGGGATCGTGCAGGAGCACTTCCAAACTTCCAAGACACACGTCGGCTAGAACTATACTAGTCTGTAACCAATAATCGAGGCACCTCTTGCGCGTGCGTGTATGCGCCACTGTGACTACTTCAGGTTCCTTGCCTTGTCCGTTGCTCTCTGCCTCTGCTTCCATTTCCCACAACACCGAAATACAAGAACACGACGTCCGCCGCCCGCTACGACTGTCCGACGACATCCTGACCGTAACAACAGTCTCGCTGCCGCACTCCCAAAACACGACCTCCGCCACCACATAGCTTGCTTCGTTGCAGCATCGAGTGTCCGTTTCCGGCCGACCAACTCGACATCAACGCGCGCTCCAGCAGCTTTCTTGCTCCGTCAAGTACGTCGCGCAACACCCCCCTCTGCACTGACACCATTCCGAACTCTTCCCGGCGTCGACATCGTTGTCAGCCCGCTCCGCCGTCGCGCCGTTCTTCGGACCTCTCTTGCTGACTCATACGCGTTGATAGGAAAGCTCTCTTCAGTCGCAACACCAAACCCATGGCGTACGTCTCCTCGATCGCGATGGCTTTGGCCTCGCAGACCCCCTCGGTCGCCATTCCGAATGCTCGCGCTGCCGCCGACTACTCCGGCACCGCCAACTTCGAAAAGGCCGCCAGCGCCCTGCTGACTCCGCCGACTTCCGTCTCTCCGGAGCTCGATGCTCGGCCACGCCATGCCGCCGCTTACTCGCCAGATAACCATGATATGGATATGGAAGGAATGGGTAACAAGCCCTCGGGCGGTACTCCTCTCAGCCGAGGAGCACTGTCTAGCTTGGACGGCGCTGCAACCATAACGCCCTCCATGCTGGCCAAGCACCACCTTCCAGCCATCATGCTCGGAAATGGACCACGCCCGATACGCTATGTGATGGGCGAGCTCACGCAGACCGTGCCTGGCTTTTCGAGCATACCACCTGCCAAGGCCCGGCGCATAGTAGTGGCTGCGCTTGAAAACCGTGCTGGCGGCGGGCCAGACGGCAGCGTTGCTTTTTGCAAGACCGGCTGGGGACGATGGGATGCGCACGTGAAGGGCTCCCTCCGCGATTCCGGCATCGACTCTTTCAACGAGGGTCATCTCTCACCACCCCGCAGTGAGCAAGGCAGTTACGCCATGTCTCACAGCGACTCGGCGATTCACATGCATGCTGCGCAGCTGCCTGCAAAATACCGCGACCAGTATTCTGGAGGCAGCTGGACGGCTTCCAGTATCCGGGAAGAGGATGAACTTGGCATGGACATGGATCCTCTCGAGGAAGCCGCTGATAAGATGTCGCTGGATGGCAGTTCCTCCGATGATTCTTCGGATATGAACGAGGAGACCGACGACGAGGACTGGGCTGCTGTTGGTGTTGATGCGTTGCGGAAGGCTTCACTGCCCACTCCCAACATGATGCCTCAGCCGAGCTATCGAGCTGTTAGCATCCCATATAATGGACCTTGGGCATCCAAGAGCTGGTCTCGACGTCCCTCCGCCAACGATCACCCCTCCTCCGTACCAGTCCACCTTGGCGGTATGCACCACGCTGCTCAAACACAAGATGAGCAGGCTGCAGTTGCAGCACTTATGAGCATGGGCAGCATGTGAGCTAGTCTCACTGGAGTTTTGGAGTTCTTCCGGAGCGAGGACCGAAAACACCTCACTCTTTCTCACCTCTCATCACGAATATGAACGACGCTGGGCACCAGTCCTTGCAAAGTCAAGTGCTGACTGCAGGATATGGATTGACATGGGCGGCTTTCTAACGTCTCTATCTCTCATCACCTTCAACATGATACCCGATTTGATTACGATTATGCATTTACACTACTCTCTGGAAATAACTGAACGGGGACGACACTGGGCACCAGCCTCCACCAAGTGCTGGTTGGAGGACCTGGATTGACACGGGTGCCGTCTGGACAGGCCACGTTTCCCAAGGCGGCAGATATCGAACGACGATATATAAACTTTACTTCTACTCGGTCTGGATCAATTGTCGAAAGACATTGATGTAGTACTGATCTATTTGCGGGCAGGGCTGGAGTATCAAGAAGGATGATGACAATCTGGAGCTCGCGGAATGGAACGCTTGAGCATGATGGAGTCTTCTTGTACTTTGGCATTCCTGTGGGCTTGCGGGTGAGTTGAGGTGGTATGAAGGAAGAAGCTGGACTGGAAGGGAAGCGGACTTCAACACCAACGTGAGGCTTGACGCTTCTCACCTCAACCAACGCTTGTCTTTGGGCTGTTGATGTGCGTCCCATTTGCTTGGACAACGCACGATCGCTCCACAGGACAGTTAGCAAGCTGTATATAGTTCACAATACTGGTTTTAATCACCTCGTCTGCGCCATGCCGTCAATACCCCGATCTCCCCAAGAAGTGCTGGATGACTAGATGTGAGCCGCGTCCATTGACTTTTGGAGCTGTACAGTGACGTAAGAACGCGTCGTGAACCAGGAGCAACCTCCTCAACAACAGAGAGGTGTTCACCGTTCTCATCACAAAATCAACTACAATAACTCCGTTCTGAGAAAAACTCCGAAGAAACAAGGCGAACAGAAGATGTCTATCACAGCATTAGCTAACGTAAGTACATATACCAGAGCTCGAACTGCAGCCATGTAACAAGCTAACTCTCCTCCTACGATAGCCTTACCACGCCTACTGTTTTGGTATATAACAACAACGGCACAGACTCCCGAGTGAGATACCATCTAACCACATCCCTTTATAGACACCAGTTTCTGGTACTTCCTACGAGGCATCGCGCGCGTAATAGATCCCGCAGCTGTATGCGGCTGGTTCCGTCCTCCAGCTCAAGGAGGCATTGAACCCAATGGCAAGCAATCCTGCCCTTTCCACCGTTTCCTCCAGACGTTAATACAAAACCTATCAGACCTCGAACTCTACACCACCCGCGTAGACGCCTGGGGCCTCCTAGCCCTCGCGGCAATCCTCCTCGTAATCTCAGATGCTGTCCCCCTTCCCAAATCCATGAGTGGTTCCGCATTGACAGATCCTACTGTCTCTGTCGCAGCAAAGAAACCTTATGCTAAAGCGATTATTGTGATTACGATGTTGCATCATGTTATGACTGGTTTGGGAGCTTATCAGCACTGGAAATTGGAGACTCATCGCACTGTTGCGATGGATATTGGGGTTTGGGGGAACGTGGGATTGGTTGCTTTGGGGGTTGGTGCGCTGCTTTATGGGTTTGGGGAGGGAGAGGATGTGGTTGAGGTTGTGGGGAGGAAGAAGAGGGCTTGAAGTTTGTGGGGAATGGCGTAGATGAAGATGATCGGGGGGAGTAGTGCGTGATGGAATTGTGAGTAAGATGCGAGACTGGTTTGTTTGAATGAAAGATAGAACTGCGAGAGAGCTTCTCAGAATCTATCATTTTCATTTATCTGAGCAGCGCAACGTCTCACCACCAAAGAGTTCTGCACTTCTCGGCTTCACTCTCGCCTCGTGTCACCATCATCCAGTCAGCTCTCCACGCAATACTTCCTCCCAATGTGGAGTACCGCAAACCACGAATTGTCGACGACTTCAATGTTATCCTCACATGTCGGGTGCGGCACGATGGCTAGATCACAAGTCAGTGCGCAACAACGAATTAACAGGCACTACATTGTCCACTCACCCGAGTGCACCGCCATCGTTCGCCTTCGCCTTAATGCTGGCCTCAACAGCCGCCTTCCAATCCCTCACCAACTGCTCCAACTTCTCCTTGAGAGCCACATCCAGCTTCGCAAGAATAATCTCTGCCCGTCGCTTCATCTCCACCACTCCCAGCTCATCATACCTGCTAATGCAATCCTCAAGCCCATCAAGAACGCGCACAATCTCCTTCGCAGCCAAAA
Source organism: Ramularia endophylla (assembly GCA_002116395.1). Classification (NCBI taxonomy): domain Eukaryota; kingdom Fungi; phylum Ascomycota; class Dothideomycetes; order Mycosphaerellales; family Mycosphaerellaceae; genus Ramularia; species Ramularia endophylla. The sequence goes on along the minus strand of MWSQ01005554.1, from coordinate 32,870 downwards.
CAGCATTCTCGCGTCTTACCTCAAGTTCCATATACAGCCAGTCTTCAAGAACAGTTCTAGTGGTCATGAGCGCCGTGAGGTTTTCCAGAATGGTCGAGGCTTCTTTGGCTGAGATTTCGGCTTGTAGGTGAATTTCAAGCGAGTCTTTGGATGCGCGGGCGTTGTTCATGTTCCAGTCGTCAGTGAGATTGTCGATGACTTCTAGTTCGTGGATAGAGTTTGTGCAGAGTATACGTGCATGGGTGATGGTTCGCAGCGCCGCCGCCGCTGCGCGCTGGGCCTCTTCAGACATTGTTGATGTGAAGGTGAAGAAGGTGGTGGTGCTTGCTCTGGTATATGGTGTTTGTTTGCAGATCAAGATGCAGATGCAGCGAAGCTAGCTGTGCTGGAGCCACGATTTTTGTTTGCTCGCAATCTTCTCACAGGACCGTATCCAATCTGTCTCACTTGGTAGTTCCTGGCTGAACTCCACAGACCATATCTATCGTTGATATGTTCAATCTCTGCAGGCCCTGGTGCTCCTCGCCTTTGAGATGGCCTGTGGCTTGAGACACCAGCTATCATCACATCTGGTGTGCCCGCATATGCTCACTCCCCGTAGTCTATTCCATAATATTCTTTGTCCAATCGACCTCCTGCACCTGCGATGAGGAAGACGTGCATCATGCATAGCTCTCCAGCTCAATCTTCGTTATGTATTGTCCAGGCACTACGACCAATCCGACAAATCTCTTCTTCATGTCCACCTTCACATTGCCCAATCCTCCCATCCTCTCATGCCGTTCCGCGGCGAGCTGTATGTCTGACTGAGAAGGCGGTCGGTATTCATGGGTCATGGCCAAGATGATGTTGCGCTCGTTGTCCGTACATTTCATCTGCCCAACAAACATGCGGCCATCGTTTGTGTGCAAGTGGAGAGTTCTGTTTAGCAGCCCAGTGAGATATGACACCGCTTCTGCCTCTTCTGCCATGGTGGATATGTGTACCAAGATGGTGGTGATGGTCAAGGCATGGACCGATGTTTGAGTTCATCAAACATCCTAGCTCTTCTTTGACCCGGCTAGCCCTTCCCTAAACGGCAAAGGCCTTTACTCACATAGTGGGGCTCCCATATCTGCTCCAGACCGGCGTGATACCACTTCCCATCTCCTAAGCTTCGCCAGCTAGGCCGGTTCGCGTAATCGCTGGGAGAGCTCGAGAACGGGAAAGGTAGGTGTCTACAAAGAGAGCTCTCATATCTCGCCATGCTTCCTCGCTTTCCTGCTCTCCTCCTCTCCAAAGCTCCTCGACTGCCTCTCACGTCCATAGCACCTCTTCCCAAGCTACGCACTTTTGGAAGCATTCGAACCATGTCGGACCTCAGCGTCGAGCTTACTGCCCCCAATGGCCGAAAGTACACTCAGCCTATCGGATTGTGGATAAATAACGAATGGGTAATCTTCCATAGTTACCTGTTGTGTGGAACATCTGCTGATTCTACACTTTGTTTTTAGGTAGCGGGAAGCAAAGGCGACAAGATCGCAACCATCAACCCTACCGACGAGTCTGAGATTACTTCGGTACACGCTGCAGAGATTGAGGATGTGGACAAGGCAGTTGCGGCTGCAAGAGCTGCTTTCAAAGGAGAGTGGAGAGATATGGACTCGTCGAAAAGAGGCGATTTGATGTACAAGCTGGCTGGTCTGATTGAGGAGAACAAGGAGCTACTCGCTACCATTGAGACTTGGGACAATGGTGTGTCTGGTCGAGCGAAATTCCACGATAATATGCTGAAGACATCATTTAGGCAAGCCATACTCGGTGGCTCTCAACGAGGATCTGTCTGAGGTAACCAGCTGTATAAAGTACTATGCCGGCTGGGCAGACAAGATCCATGGCCAGGTCATCGATACCACACCCGCAAAGTTGGCGTATACCATCAGGGAACCAATTGGTGTCTGTGGTCAAATCAGTAAATCATTTCACATACCCTAAAGAGATATTCACACTGCTAATCGCTCTACAGTCCCCTGGAACTACCCTCTGGCCATGGCTGCGTGGAAGCTGGGACCAGCTCTCGCATGCGGCAACACAGTAGTGCTCAAAGCAGCCGAACAAACTCCTCTCTCGATTCTCGTCTTCGCCAACTTGATCAAAGAGGCCGGCTTCCCGCCAGGTGTAGTCAACATCCTGAACGGCCACGGCCGGATTGCAGGAGCAGCCATCGCACAACATCCAGGTGTCGACAAGATCGCTTTCACAGGATCCACCGGCACAGGCCGTGAGATTATGAAAATGGCAGCCCTGAACCTCAAGAACATTACACTCGAGACCGGCGGCAAGAGCCCATTGCTCGTCTTCGACGACTGCGACCTCGAACAAGCAGTAAAGTGGTCTCACATCGGTATCATGTCCAACCAAGGACAGATCTGCACTGCCACTAGCCGCATTCTCGTCCAAGAAGGCATCTATGAGAAGTTCATCGAGGCCTTCAAAAAGCAAGTCGCGGAGACCTCCAAGGTTGGTGATCCATTCGCGGACGAGACTTTCCAGGGACCTCAAGTCACCAAGGCTCAGTACGAACGCGTGCTTGGATACATTGAAGCTGGTAAAGCCGAAGGTGCAACACTTGCCATGGGAGGTGAAGCTTACAAGAATGTCGGCGCTGGCAAGGGTTTCTTCGTTTCTCCGACTGTCTTCACGGGCGTCAAAGACAGTATGAAGATCTTCCGCGAAGAAGTCTTTGGACCATTTGTGGTGGTCGTGACTTTCAAGACTGAAGAGGAGGCTTTGGAGCTTGCGAACAACACTACTTACGGACTGGGCTCCGCGGTGTTCACGAAGGATATCGTCAAGGCGCATAGGATTGCGAGAAAGATTGAAGCTGGTATGGTCTGGATCAACTCGAGCCAGGACTGTGATTTCAGGGTACCTTTTGGTGGTGTGAAGCAGTCTGGTATCGGGCGGGAGCTGGGTGAGGCTGGGTTGGAGAGTTACACGAACCGGAAGGCGGTGCACGTTAACTTGGGGACCTGGTTGTGAGGGCATAGAGTCCAGCAGGGACCGGAAGTATCTTTGAACCAGCGATGTGTTCCTCGAGAGCTACTGCAGATGGTTCAATGGATGCCAGATCCGGTCTTTTGATGCCAATAACACTCTGTCCGTATAAACAGCTTCATTTGGGTGGTCAGCAAGCGTTAACATCAGGAGGCTTGGCACTATCGTGTGAAGACAACCGCGCAAAAGCACGGCCTCCACGCCATGAAGGATGATCGTTATACTAGCGGAGTACTGACAGTCTAACACAGCTATTATCGCAAGACGGAAGCCATCTTGGCAGCTGGAACTGAACTATTCGTGTTCCCGAAACACGTCTTCCAAGAAGAATAATGTCATGGCCGCACCCAATTGCATCGTCATACTAATGTACGATCAGAGCCACAGGACCCACAAGTATTCCATTGTATGCCGTTCCATATGAGCACAGGAATCCGGGAAACAAGACCCCGCTTCCGAGTCATGAAGGAACCGGCATGATCCCTGGTGAAGATGAGAATACCAAAAACAGCCCTCTTGTGCATAAGACAATGGCTTCATCGTTTTATGCAGTATGGCAAAGAAAGATATATCAATGGGCACTCGCTCGATAGCTGGACTTGCCATGAATCCCTGAACACCTTATTTCCCTCACCTATCAGCAACTCCATCAACATGTCAAAAGTCGCTCTCATCACTGGCGCTGCCACCGGAAGTCAGTGTTCTCCGTTCCTGCCATATTCAGGTACAGGTGGCTAACATATAGCAGTGGGAAGAGGAGTCGCAACCAGCCTGGCCTCGCAAGGCTACAAAGTCATCGTAGCCGACTGGAATTCCGACGAAGGCAACAAACTAGCCACAGAAATCGATGGCGACTACATCAAAGTGGACGTCACCTCTTGGCAGCAACAATTCCAAGCCTTCGAGACCACTTTCAACAAGTACAACAGATTGGATGTCGTTCACGCGAACGCCGGGATCTCCGATCGTGTGGACTACTTCCTCCCCGAATCGACCGATAAGTTCTCTGCGGATGAGGCGCCGAAGCTGGGAACCGTAAACGTCGATCTGATCGGTGTCATCTACTCCAGCCTCCTCGCAACACGATACTTTCGGAAGAATCCCAGCGATGTTCAGAAACCTATGCTGTTATTGACCTCCAGTGGAATCGGAGTTTATCCAGGACCCGCAGCGCCGATATACTCCGCAGCAAAGCACGGAGTACTGGGCTTAGCAAGAAGTCTGGCGGCGAGATGGAAAGAAGAAGGTTATGACTGGCGAAGCAATGCCCTTGTTCCAGGTTTGGTCAGTCTTCCCTACCTTCCTTGGATCTCAACATCTAATGCACGCCTGCAGGTCCCGACCGCTATCATGCCAAAAGCGACTCGAGAGAGATACTCTGCAGAAGGTGCTACAACGTCTGTCGCTCAGATTGTCGATGGCGTCAACGATATGTTGCATAGCGATATGTCTGGTGCGACCTGCGAAGTTAGCCGTGATAATCGCTGGTATCGTGATGCACCAGAGTTCAAGGACGAGGTGCAGCGGAAGGTGATTGAGGATATTTGCTCTTTCAAGAACATTGGGCTGGAGTTCGAGCGTTCGAGGAAGGCTGGGGAGCAGCCTACGCAGTGAGAGCTCTGAGCAGCGGTTGATGGAAGGTTTCTTGAGCAATTCTGTATCATCACAGACGTCGTTTCGCCATTTGGACGGCGTCCAAGCGTGCCCCAAGAGCCTGAGCGGCTCAAAGTAATTAACCATGTTGATAGCGAGCACCGTAGGGAAGAAATTAGTGTCGCCAACAGAAGGACTTGGTGACAACTCCCGCCCATCTTAACAGCTCTGACGTAGAAGTGCGGTGGACATTCTCGAATCTACGTGACCAACATAAAACAGCAAGACAACGGAACAGCAACGGATACCAGAAAATCTTCGGAATCAATGCTTCCGTGCTGCGATGTTGAGTTCCCTTCGCATTCTGCTGTGCAGTCTGCTCATGGTAATGTGATCCCGTTTGGTCCAAAGATTGCGGCACAGCAGCGAAAGTTCAAAGTCAAGCACATCGCTTGTCTGTAGCTCGATGTTTACTTCGCATCCTGACAGCTGTGCCGCCTGCTAGTGGCCGTGTTTCTCACTTTTTGTCAGTCTGTGCATGAATCTGGAAGAACGAAGGATTCGGTGCAGTCAACGACATCTACCAAAGGGCATTCATCAACTTGAATAGCCAGTCTCTGATGAGTCGATGTTGGCTGTTGCTCTTGGAAGTCTATATAGCTTTGTTGGAGCACAGTGTTTATTGTTTGGTCAGTATGTGGTCGTGCCGATGTGTCGAAAGACTGCAGTGGAAGTACGACCGAAGGAGAGCGGCACAGTAGTGGATTTACATAGGGCAAGGGCAAGGTAGTGTCGTATTCGGTATGTACCTTGTTGGAGGATGTTCCGAGCTTGTACTTGCTTGGCCTCAACTCTATTTCCTTGAACCGAAAAAGTCTCACCGTGCCGCTGCAGGGTCCTTGCACAGAGGGACTTCAAGAACGAACATGCGAGGCTGCATGGCGGCCTCAAACGACTTCCACCGTCCGCTGAAAACGAATGCTTATCCGGAACGATTGCCCCGCAAAACCCTACAACCGCAGCATCCAAAGGCTTGTCTGCTTTAGCGTGACTTGGCACTTGAAGTGAGTGACAATTTTAGGCTTCAACCGATCCACATCTTGCCATTGATATCCGACGAGAAATTGACGCACTTTCGGGAAAAGATACCAATGCAAACAGGAAGGATTGCCTAGTCGCATATGGTGCATGCACAGACATATCTCAGTATTTTCTGCCTCGCATTCAAAGTCCACACAGTGCTGCGAATCCTTCGACTTGATCGATTTATAAGAGACTGAGCAGAACCTCATCTTTCTCAATCATGTCTCAACGCAGCTCTTCTTCTGCAAACACCTCCGACGCTTACCCTGGAAGACCGCATCCGATCTTCAATATGAGAAACCTCAAGTTCGTGGGCTTCTTCTTTGCCGTCGGTTTCGCCAGCGATATGTTGTAAGCATTTCCCGTTTATCGATCTTGGGTATTGGTCCGCTTTGCAACAGATTATAGCGGTCCGCTCACCTACAAGCAAACAAACGAGTCTCAAGTGAATTCATCCGAGTGACTTATCACTTTGATATTCGCTTGACCTGCTTCAAGACCATGTCCCATGCTGTCCCAGATACGATTCTCCGACATATAAGGCTAACAGTTCGATGCTCCAGGCTCCGTCTTTTGGGTGTCCGAGCTATGCCCCAAGCCATCGACATTCAAGTCTCCGCTATTGATGTGGACATGTTTTACAAGGGTCTGCACTACGACATCACCACCGGCCAGGAGTTTGACTTGTATGTGCAACCAGGTAGCATCCAGCGGCGAAACCCATCGAACAATACCCATTGGTAAAGTTTTTCGAGTCGTGCTAACGCACGTTTGTCTCGCCAGATACACCTTGAACGAGGGTTTGACGGACTCGTCAGCATTCGATGCCTACTGGAGCGCCTACAACGGAACAGACGCCGTCCTCGCAAAGCGAGATTGGTACAACTGCAGGTTCCCAAGGCAGAATTATGTTCAGAAGTTTGGCTGTAATACTGCCCACGGGATCGGAGGATTCGTTTCGGCCACTGGATCCGCGGCTGCTGGTGGGTACATCAGCGGGTTGCTCAAGGAAGCTTTCAATGGCAAGCGTGACCACCAGAAGCCTCGATCAGTCTGTCTTGCACGGGACGGAAAAAACCTATGCGTATCGTGGGCAACCTACGACACGGACAAGGCGACTTCCGGCGAGGAAAGCGATATCGTGAGATACTCCATTGAGTGTGCCAATTCGAAAGGAAGCGCGGAGTTCAAGACTCAGACCAGCGACGGCGGGACTCTTTTCATATGTGTGAGCAATCGTGCCACGGGCTGCGGAGAGAGTGTCTGCTAGATGAGACTCTGATCACTCTCTGATTCGTGTTATGGATACAAGCGTGTACGCAAATGATCCAAGTGGGAGACTTTCCTGGATATTGCCGCTCGTTGTCCCATTAGCCCATCGCTTCGACATAGATTGCAGACTATTATGTCAACAAAAATGTCCCAGACCATCATACCAAAAGGCACCTTCTAGATTCTTGCTCTCAGCGCATAGGCCTTGCCGTCTCTGTACACTCTCCGTCGTGGACCGTGGGCACGATGGCGGCCATGCGGGGTTCGTTGAAATGGTATGTCTTTCCTTATGCAAGGTAGGGAGTGATTGCCGGACGATGAATGTACAGCATTTAAACGCGTCGGGATGGACTTCCTCCTAGGAGCGGATCTGTGATTTTGTCTCTCTCTCAACTGGATTGGATGCATATCCTGCTAGGCTGCGGGCCTTTGAGCGTCGCATTCTTCTCCAAAGTGTCGAGACGCCATAGGTGCGCGTACTGTGTCCATAGACTCGCGATGGAAGAAAGTACATACATGTAGGTTGTGAGAAAGCTCAGGAAGCATGAGCGGAGGGCAGTCCGGACGCTGAAGGTAAATTCTCGGGAGAGTTGAGACGACAGACCTCACTTCTCCTACGCTGCATTTGCAAACCCTCATGTGCCCACGGTGACCGCCGTATGCGTCCTTTATCTCGTTTCCAAGCCCAGTGCCGTTGTGGAGAATGTATCGAAGCAAGAGAAGCAGGGAAATGTGGTTATTGGGATAGCCAAAGCTAGGCTCATTGCCATGTTGAACACTCAATAGCCATAAGGATATCGGCGGACTGCTTTCAGGATCTTGGGATGCAGGGCTCACTGCACGCACGGGTATACCAAAGGTATAATCGTATTGTCCATCAGCACGCGATGGAAAGGCCGGCGGTCTTGACGTATGGCTAGCTCCGACCCGAGTCCCGCAGCTTCCTTCACCTCTCATGCCGTTGTTCAGCGTGAAACGAGGTTTGCAAGAGATACACAAGGCCACTGGAGTTCGTTCAGTCGAAGAGCTGCGGCATGGTACGATATGGACAAAGCTTTCCGTGACCTTGAGGGCAATTTTTTTCTTTCAAGTTTCGAATGATTGTTGTCAACTTCGACCGCCTGGGATCTGCTCTGTACCCTGCTGGTCTGTAGCATAGCACCAAGGAGGACTTCCCGTGGCCTAGCTGTGTCGCAACAATGCAGAGATGCGCTAGTTGTACGCCAGCAGCTGCTGGGCGAGGATGGCGGTACAGCAGCATTCTTCGACGACCAAGCACACATCTCGGGCTAGCAAGAGAGTTGGAAGATGGCGGTTGTCGGTATCTGCTGCAGAACGTACCACGGAGCGGCAAGGTTTGAAGCGGCTGGTTGTCAACTTCTTGGTTTGTTGTGGGGGGGGGGAGAGGGCAGCATAGCTTACATGAGAGCATGGCCACCCGTCAAGATCGTGCCAGCGACTTGAGCATTCAGGACTCGGTCGACAAGGTACGTACAGTAGTGTGCTGCCATTCACGGTAGGATCCATTCACTTCTTCGTATACCTCCGGTAGGTTCGCTGGCAGAGAGCGAACCCAAATGGATACTCACTCCAAAGCTATGCTGCTTCAACAGCCCGCCTCTATCTCTCAAGCACCTTTAGGGCTATGTCAAGCAAAGTACCCTGTCACAACCCCGACATTGCCGTCACCCGACTGCTGTCGCCGTGTTCCTTGGCACTGATCCCGCTCCCGCAATTCGACGATAAGACTGTCTGTGACTCCTCCCCTCTCTTCCTTTCTACAACGTGGAGAAAAAGTGGAAACAACCCGCAGCGCCCCTGCGATCTCCACGAGACGAATGGAAACAGCCCCGCAGTACCGCCTGCGACCTTCATTCGTCTCTCTTCATTGTTCAGCCGCGTGTCAGCTCTTTCAGTGAAGATCACTCTGAGATTGGGCGCCGTGGTAGGTGATGAGATCAAGAGTAACGAGGAAAAACATCGACCGTGTGGCGGCTCATTCAGTGAAGATTCGTCTGAGACTGAGCTACTGCGGCAGGGGAGGAAAACTCAAGAGCCACGAGGAAAAACAGTTGGGCGATGAGAGCCTATGGGCGGATGAAAACAGCGAGAGAGATGCGATTGTGAGAGTGAGTGAGAGGAGCGACTTGTGCTCAAGGTGGATGAGGGCTGCTGCGTCAGTCGAGTGAGCGGGTTTTGTCCGCTCGAGAGGGAGGAGCTTTTTGGCTCGAGGTGGCTGGGAATGACTCGGACGAGTGAAAAGACTACCTGAGGCTTTTGAGAGCCGTGGAGCAACCCTGGCGAGAGACGATTCGCGACGATACAGGCAATGACCAAGGTGGTCAGGATGGTCAAGGGGACCGGCGGCGTGCTACTCTTTCCCACTGGGTTTTAAGGAGGGCAGCAGGAATGCGAGATGCCGTCTTGAGGTGAAGACAAGAGGTATCGGTCGAGATGATGATTATGATGAGCGACTTGTGCTCGGGGTGTGTGAGAGTGTCAGTGAAGAGCAACTTGTGCTCGGTGTGAGAGGGAGACAGAGGAGGATTACCTGTTGACTGCAGGCTGAGGTGGAGCTTTTTCGCTCGAGGATGAAGAGAGATGGTGAGGGGCAAGTTTGGCCTGCGGAGGACTGAGGAGATGGCGAGGAGCGACTTGTGCTTGTGGAGGACTGACATGGTGAGAAGCAAGTGCTGGCGGAGGAGAAAGCCTGTGGAGGAAACTGAGATGAAAACGAAAGACACGCACCGGAAAATGAAGAATGCACGACGAATAGACATGAAGAGGAATGGAGGAAGGACAAATCAACAAGAAAAGGAAGCCCAAAAGAAAAAACAGTTGGAACGAAATCAAAGAAATCAAAAAATAAAAGAATCAAGAAGAAGAGAAATCAAGAAGAAGAAGAACCCAAAATGAAGAAAAGTAAAGTGAAACATCAGTTGGAACGAAATTAAAAAGAAGAATACAGAAAACAGAAAGAACAGTTGGACAAGAAGAGCTGAAGCTGGCGAGCGGGAGACACTGAGATTGTACTTGTGCGAGATTGAGTTGAAGATAGCAAAGAAAATGGACCCGCGTGCATCCAAAACCCTGTTCATTCCCTTCCACGTCTACAGTCCAAATGCCTCTCCCCAAAACCAGACGTCTCTCCCTCTTCTAATCCAAGGCTCGACATGTCCCCTCACTCTTTGACTGAGACTTCTAGGACCACAAACCAGCACCGCAATCTTCTCATTCCCACCATTTGAGAACACTTGCTCAACCACCATCGCCATATCCGGCCTGCCAGCACGTACATCAAAACCCAACGAATCTTTCCCAGCTGGCCCATCCTGGTTCGAAGAAAGCAGCGTCTTCTGCTCCTCCATCTCGATGCCATCTTCACCAGGGAGCTCATCCTCATCCACACCAACCGCGAACGTTCCTCCAGCAGCACCAGACGCACCGGTTGAAATTGAAGTATCTCTCGTAAGATGCACAATCAATCTCTCTGCAAATCCCTCCCTCTCCCTCTCATCCAAAGGCAAGGCCCACTCAACGTCAGCCATCGACTTCGCAACCCACACAAAGCTAACCTTCTGCCTACGATGACTACCCTTCCCTGGACTCAAATCCGCGAGCAGCTGTCGATAAAGCGGAACAATGAACGTGGCGCCAACGCCTCCAGCCACGAACAGAATACGATCATAGCCCAGTAATGCATCAGCATGAGTTGTTAATCCATACGGACCCTCAATGGAAACACTTTGCTCACGGGTTCGTGCAAGCTTCGCTGTATTGCCGTCCAGGATCCGCGCCACGAATCGCAGCTGCCCGTCAACTGATGGTACAGATGCAACAGTAAATGGATTACTGCGAAAGCTCCTCAGTAAAGGATGGCCTTTCAGCGAGAGGTAGGCGTGTTGTCCAGGCTGCCAGGCTGTGGCCTTGCCATTTAGCGGAACGCTGATGTCTACCAGGTCGGTGCCTTGCACCTGAGCAATCTTTCCAGTCGTATATGTCTTGGTAGCGAAGATTCGGAACACAGCATGAACGAGCCAGATTGCGAGGGTCTCATAGACATAGATGCGGACATGGTGGACATGAAAGTATAGAGTCGGGAGTATGAGCACGGCGAGAGATACATGTGTGACGTAGAAGACCCGATAGCTCCAGTCTCGGACAGGCTTGAGTGCTGTTGTCACAATGGTCGTAAATGCTAGGGCCGCGAAGACGCCACAAAGGACGTAGAACTGGAGGAGCTTCTCTCCTAATAGACTCTTCTGTACGTAGAAGTTCAGGTACAGAATTGCGTGGGCATATAGCAAGACTGTTATGATGCGGCCGAGAATCTGATGGAGGGCAACCATGGATTCGTGCGATGTTCGTGTTAGGAGCTGGAGAGGGGAGTAGGGAGTCTTGAGGGAGAGCAGATAATGAAACGGCAGTTGAGAAGAGGCGATGGCCCCGAAGCGCTTGGTGAGATGAAGATAGTCTATCACTCAACCCTCAGTCTAGCTCACATGATGGAGGAGAAGAAACTAGACCACTTACCGTCGCCGGTCTGAAGGAATGAAAGTATCGTCAACCAAGCCATCCAAGAAAAACCCCCAAGCAGCTCTCCCTTCGTCCCGAGCGAAACCCCAGCGAGATGGATCGAGTCGCCGCACCACCACACAACAGTTCTCCATCTTCTCGCGAACTGCTTGGTGTCGAAGTACTGCTCATCGCGAATCTTTTTGGTGTGTGGAGAGCTCGGAGTTTGATCCAAGCCATTGGACTGCGCCAAGTTTCGCCTCACCCATGATGCCAGAAAGTAGATCTGAACAGCAAGGAGAGGCACAAGTACGGAGAGCTGAGCGAGTAGGCCATACCAGTCCAGTCGCTCTCGTCGTTGGTGCTTTTGCTCAGAGGTCAGATCCACGAAGCGATACATCTTGTCGGAGCGTCACAGATCCACTTCTGGAGCGAATCTGAGGTTCCTTTGGTTGGAGGTATCAGAGCTTCATTCTCGATTACTCCCGACCGGAGGTTGTCAATGGGAAGAAATACGGCAGGAAGGATGCAGCGTGATACAATGTTGTACGTACGCCGATTACGTGAGCCGTCAGTGACCTCCAATATTCTACCTTCCCCACTCCCATCATCTGCCATCGTCTTCGACACATCACCGACTAGCCATGTCAAAATTGTGACTTACAGCATTTGAACGCATTGGAAGAGAACCATCCTAAGAGCGGAGCTGTAGCCTTTGCTTGTCTCTCTCCATCGGATTGGTTGCATACCCTGCTAGAATAGGCTGTGGGTCTTGGGACGTCGCATTCTCCTCCGATGCGTCGAGATGCTGTACGTCCTCTATTCCTCGCGACTCCCAACCCTCCGTCGTAGGCTCCTGACCGCCGAACTCAACGACCTGACCACCACCGAAGCTCCGGTACCGCGCTCAAAATCGTCCCGCTGCTTGACTGGTGACACCCTCATAGTATTCCACTCGCGCTGATCGAACGCCTCACTCCTGTTCTCGCCTTTGATGTCGGCCAGGCTGAGGCCCCCGATGCCTCGTAGGAAGTCCTGATGTGGCTGCTCGCTGAGGTTCCTCTTAACAGGAGACGATGTGCTCTCAGCCCGCGACTTGGTGGGAGACAAATGCATGCGAGGCGGAGCGATGGAGAGAGGATGCATGGCCTTGCCAGGACTGTCGAAACTTGGACGAACAGGTGCTGCGTACTCGCGTGTGGGAGGCGAGAGGCCCATTGGGCTGATTGGCGAACGGTCTCTGCGGCTGGGCGAAGCCGTCATTATGTCGTCGACATTTTCGTCTCCTGGCAAAGTAATACCGAGTTGGCGAAGCTGTGCTGTAGACTGTAAGTATGTGCAAGTTTCTTTCAAGTGCAGATGGGACATACTGCCCGTGCGGCAATGGTATTTGAATGTAGCAAACGGTTGATCAACCGGATCGATCAGAGCGTAGGTATACATCTTTCTTGGGTCTCCCTTCTTCATCCGGCCAGAGGTTGAAATGCTACATTAATGATCAGCATTGCTCTCAAGCTTCAAGACGGGGAATATCACACTTGAACCCATTCTGCGCATCATTGTCCTCTCCCAGCTCGAATTTCTCAAACCTCGCCGGCTCCCCCTTTCTCGCCTTGCTTCGAAATACGCGAATCTCAAAGTTTCCACCCTTTCCCTGGCCAGCACCCGCATTCTGGAAGAAGAACGACCTTTTCTCCAACACGCGTTTCCCCCGAAAGTCCGTGCCGCCATCGAAGATAGCAAACGTAACTCGTCCGCTAAGGTGCTCTTCCTTGCCGACACCCCAGCTTAGCAAACAGCGACCTTTAACAAACAGCTTGAAGTAGAAGAATTTGGTGTTCTCATCAATGGCCGGGCACGCATAGTTGATCCAGAATTGCGAGCCCGAGTAGATGGGGACATAGACAACCGCAATTCGAGGCGGGGTGGGAGAGCTAAAGCTCGACGTTGACCTGCCGTCTCGATAGCGGCGCTTGGGTGGAGTTGCGGGCGTTGATGCTGGTGGCGGAGGAAATTCAGGTATGGTAAGTGCATCGTACTGCGATTGCAGTGAGATGGAGATGCCTCGATAGGTCGGCATTGTGGTGTCTGTACAGGTGGATGTTTGTCGTAGAATCAAGTTAGGAAGGGACAAAGGACGAACTCCACTAGAACTCGACTCGAACGAAGAATTGCGGGCAAGTTCGTAGACCGGACGATTGATAGATGCGTTTAGCAGTCATGTCACTTTTGTACTAATTTTATCTCGTTCTGGAGAACTGCATGGCTCTACGACTGCCTCCTACTTCCAGTACACATCTTTCAGGAAGATATCGGGCGCTCTCGTTATTGGGAAGACCATTAATAGACCATAGGAATCATCCTCGCCCTCCCAGCCACCGCCTTAGCACCAAACTTCTCCCGATACCACTTCCTCGTGCCATCGGCAGTTACCCCTAGATTTACCACCACAAAAAGCAAAGCTGAGACGAATGTCCAATTCAGCCAACCATCTCGCGGCGCCGCCAAGATCGAGAGTGATGCGTATATCAAACACTCTGCAAAGTAATGCGGAGTGAGAGATATGTTAAAGGCCGGGTGATCAGGGAGCTTGTACTCGGACTTGGTCTCGCCTTTGGCTGTCTTCTTCAGCGAGGCTAGATAGGCGTGACAATCATGCTGGATGCCGGAAGCAAGGATGAAGATCAAGACTCCGATGGTGGTTCGCAAGTTGGGACCGCTCAGGGTGAGGTCATTGATAGAGAGTTCGTGAGTTTGAAGGATGGCTGAGACTCATGTCAGTAGAATGAATAGGGGAGGGGCGCAGAAGACTCACGAGCTCCCTCGATCCATACTGCAAGCCCGGTGCCGACGTAGAATAGGATACCCAACGCCCAGTGACCAATCCACATCTTCGATTTCGAGGGCGCGGACAAGGCAATACATTCGTAGAGCCTGCGACTGCCCTGTGCAAACATCAAGAGCCAAGTAACCACAACCTGCTCAAATCGCATGGAGTCACCCCCCTGCTGGGGTTTGAGAGCAACAGCTTCGAATGATGGACCTTTCAACAACACCTCCATCGCCCAATAGAGCGAAGACAGCACAGAAACTGCGTAGAAGCTCGTGAACCAGTTATGCGGAACACAAATACTCGCGGCCTTGTCCAACAGTGTCACAAGAGCTCCCGGACTCTGCTCTGAGCCTTTCGCAACATTCTTTGTGTTCTTCTGCTTGGCTGTGCGAGCACCATAATCGAGAAAACGAGCGCGAAGAGGAGGAACAGAAGCAATGAAAAGCACCTACCCTTCCATCAGCCTTTCCTTCCCTTTTACTGCAAGCAGTCGACGGTGACCATTGCTCACCAGCAGCGCAGAGATGATGTAGGCCAGACGCAGCATCAGGACGGCATCTATCGGCAGCATTTTGAAGTGGTGTGGTGTGTCTACTGCTTTCCCCTCTTGCTGAACTGCCCGCCGGGTGAATGACACGCGATGTTCCCGTCCCTATCGTCTCGTCTCCTTCGCCCGTCTCTTCTGCGCAGTCTGGCTTTCAAAATGGTCGAATGGCTACTCGTATGCAACTTTGACTATCGCGGGTGATGAGATTGAATGTTTGAACTTGCCCTGGCTTTGTTCCATGTTCGCTGCAGACGGCGCGTACCCCGGTCGCCCCGCGTGTCATAGCGACGATCTCGCAGGTTGACAAAGAAGTCGCCTCGAGGAGACTTTATCTCAGTTCACCAACATTCCCGCAACACCAATCTCGACACCCTTTGCAAGACGCCGCCGCTCACCAGCGATGCTACGACAATGTCTCTCAGCCTTTCATCCCTGCTGAACCCGTCGCCGGCCTCGGGATCGACATCCCCAGCGAACAAAGAAGAGCTGCCATCGGGCCAGCAACAGCAACAGCAGCAGCAGACAACATACTCGCCCAACGACACTCGGACATATGCATACCCGCCGTCGACGCTCAACGATGCTGCTCAGGCTCTAGCAAAACTCTCCGCGAGTCCGGCGCCTCCGCCCAACCATTACTATGGCTACAGCGCTCCAGACGCGAATCAGCTCGAAAGACAGCGCTCGGGCGACAGTCAAAGGCGTCCCAGTGGCTATGGAGATCCCATGCAGCTCCCGCCTCCGCCAGCAGGATCTTCGCGGAAGATGAGCTCGCCAACCCTTGATCAATACCATGTCGCGTCTCGCTCGCCAGAGCAGCGTCGTGCTTCCATTGTGTCTCCGGCGCAGTCCAGCTTCACTTTGCCACCGATGCATGGATATACCGTTGAGCCAGGCAGACGATCTTCATATGCGCCGAGTCAAGAAGTCAATCCCTCGTCATCTTCACATGCAACTGCCATTTCCACCCTACCTGCTGAGACGCCTGCTGCTAGCAGAACGTCACCGCAACTCGTCTCGACACTGTCAACAACATCCGCAGTCGAAGAAATGGCCTCTTCACCTGCGGCTATCAAGGAGGAAGGAGTTCCCACCCCTCGGCCATCGTCACCAGTCGAATCTCGCAATATGGAGCAACATACCTCCAGAGCCGTGGCTTCCCTGAAGAACGAGCACGGCCTGAGGACACAATCACCGTTACGCGAATCCTCAGTCCCAGTTCCTACGACAGAAGTAGCCGCAGCAGAGTCACAGCCAGCTGCCTCAAGAAAACGACCTGCGCCGTCAAAGAAGAAGGGCACGGCAACCACGATGAAGAAGGCACCGCCGTCGAAGAAGCGAAAAGTGGAACCTAAGAGGTCTGCCACACCCTCTTCACGAGCGTCGAAGCCTTCCACTGCTGGTAAAGGCACGAGCTTGAAAGGCACTCCCGCTAATTCGTCGCCTGCGCCTTCAAATCGTTCGTATTCAGGAAGCCCGGCCGAGGACCAGTACGAAGATGACGAAGAGGAGGGCGACGAGGAGGGAGATGGCGAGCTGTATTGCTTGTGTCGCAAGACAGATACCGGAACTTTCATGATAGGATGTGACGGTACTTGCGACGATTGGTTTCACGGAAAGTGCGTGGGAATTGAAGAGCGGGATAAGCACCTCATCGACAAATACTTGTGTCCTAACTGTACCAAAGCTGGAATCGGGAGGACGACTTGGAAGCGAATCTGCCGACGTGGTGGCTGCAGGAGGCCGGCGAATACGATGAAGGGGAAGCCAAGCAAATACTGTTCTGAAGACTGTGGTCTAGCGTATTTCAGAGAGATGGTGGCGCGGACAAGAGGGAGGGAGGACACCAGCGCGAATAGGCCATCCCGGCGAAAAGGTAGCATTGATGATAGCCAGACGGATGCTTCCGATGATCTGGGTGCACGGGGAGGTACACTGGCAGCGGGAGAGGTCAAGGCACTGCTCAACGCTTCCAAGACTGCCGAGGAGTTCCGGAAGCTAGGTGATGGGGTTCTCAGTCCGCCCGCGACCCCTGAAGGCGACGATGACGATGGCAAGAACCAGATCGAATATACCGAAAACGAAACACAGTCGCTCGAGCGAATTCGGGTAGAGAAGGAGGAAGCCAGGCGCCGACATGTACTTCTCAAAGACCGCATGAAGTTCGTCACACTCGCCAAGCAAGCTGCTAGCAAAACGACGACGGAGAAGGAGTTGAAGCCCAAGGACTACTGCGGCTATGACCCGCGTCTTGAGTGGACAGAGGAACGCTTCCAAGCTTGGCGAAGTAGCAAATCTGGCCAAGCGTTTGAGCTTGACGCTCTTGTCATTGAGGACGACGAGGAGAAATCCACAGGGAAAGATGTCGAGATCTGCAATCGCAAGAGGTGCGCAAGGCATCTGGAGTGGGCGAAACTTGCCGTGGACGATCTCCGGTTCGAGATGAGTGACAATGGCGATCATATGCGTGCTCTCGATAAAGAGGAGACTGAGATCAAGGAGAGGGCGACGCTGAGGAGCAAGGCGGTCGGTACACTGGCTGGAGACGGTACTGTGGAAGTACACGCGGCCATCCCGGGGGAGAGCGATGACAATATGGTCTTCGATGTTGCTCCCCCTGTTGAGGTTACTGCGGACTCTATGGTTGTTGATGCTTCATGAAGAATGAACCGAAGTTGCTGGGCGGACACGAAACGAGAGAAATGGCTTTTCGAGGATATCCTCATATCAGCTCAACCCGTGGCTTCGGGCCCTGGCGCTGGGATCTGGCTATGCATTCTAACGACATAATATATCTATTTCGCTGCTGGTAGCTTATCACAGCAAGAAACTATCTCACATCGTAGCTGCTTTCAGACCGCGGTTCCAAAGCAGAAAGTTTGAAGGTCCAATCGCGAGGCGATACCTATGACGAGCAGTGATGCTCCCGCGGGGTCATGGTCTGGTAGAGGAAAAGGCACATCCTGTTTCCGGACAATGAAGGATGCCAAAATGGGCGACGGAAAGAATGCAGTTGGCAGGTTGTCGTGATGGTTTGTGAAGCTTAGGTGACTTTGTGAAGCTCGGCCACGGGACTTGTCCAACTCCGCGATGAAGCTGACAAGCTCGACAAGACAGCTGACACCTGGACAGATGCCATGACTTCAAGCTGTGGCTTTACTGAGAACAGACTCGGGTTCTGATGTCGCGGCAACCTCCATTGATCATGTTCATCATCATCAGCTGCCATGTCCATCAGCCGGCACTTGCGCTGGCGGACAGCGGAAGTCAAGGCGCCGCGGACGGATCCTCCTGAACCTTTTCCTGGAGCCTTCTTCAGGCGACGTCATATCCTCGCTTGAAAATCACACAGCTAGGTAATGAAGCGAGACTCTTTCTCTTCATCAGCACTTTCACCTTGAAGGAGTTGACCAAAACACTCCACCATGTCAAACGCCACGCCTACTGGGCTCGCGAGTGAGCCCAACATCCATTCGCCTCGCGCCCGCAAACCCATCAACGCCCATCTCGTTCGCGCCTCACACGATGAGCTCCGAGCTGCGCGTGTCGCTGCCGCGTCTGGGATGGCCAGCGAGAGAAGCACGCCTGCTCCTCCCGACGATGCGCCCCCCTCTGTCAAGGCTACCTCTTTAGCTCGTCAAACAAATCGGCGCATGAGCAAGAAGCAAAGAATGTTTCCAACAGTCGACTATGAGGATCGTGTCTCCTACTTCGATCCCAGATCCACTTACTCCAACTTTCGAGGCTTTTTTGTATTGTTCTGGATTGGGTTAGCAATCATGGTGGTAACAACGATGCTGCGAAATTTGAGAGAGCATGGGATGTTGTTGAACTTCAGGCAATGGCCTTTGTTCCGCCAGGATATGGAGGAGTTGGCTGTCAGTGATGGTTTGATGGTCTCAAGTACAATGCTCAGTCTTCCACTACACCTTCTCTTCAAGAATAGTGGCAAGGGGTTTCTGAGGTGGAATCGAGGCGGAATGGTTGTGCAGAGCGTTTATCAAGCGTTGTGGCTGTGGTTCTGGATAAGCTTGCCTTTCCTCCGCGATTGGACATGGACGGCGCAGGTATTCTTCACACTGCATACTCTATGCCTATTCATGAAGATGCATTCTTACGCCTTTTACAATGGACATCTATCGAGCACGCTCAACCGGTTGAAAGAACTGGATATGCCTATTGGACCTGGAACACCCACTAATGCGGCCTTTCGATTTCCTTCTGCAAGACTGCACTTGATTGAAATCTCAAACGAGCCGGAAGAAGAAGACGAAATCCAAAACATTTCACCAATCATTCAACTTCGGAACGACCTCGCCAAGGAACTCACCTCTCCCATGGGCAATGTGACATACCCTCAAAACCTAACGATTTCCAACTTTGCCGATTATGTGCTTTGCCCAACTCTCTGCTATGAGCTAGAGTACCCGCGCACCCCGTCTCGTTCATACTTGGAGCTTTTCTGGAAAACACTGGCTGTCTTTGGCTGTGTATCTCTCCTCACCGTCATTTCGGAGGAGTTCATCATACCTGTCTTGGATGAATCCCAACTACGACTCTCGAACTCACGCACTTGGATTGATAGTTCCCTCATCTTTGCCGAGACTGTCAGCAGGATGCTCTTTCCATTCATGGTCACCTTCCTGCTAGTCTTCCTGGTTATCTTCGAGTACGTCCTCGGAGCTTTCGCAGAGATCACTTGCTTCGCCGACAGAAAGTTCTACTCGGACTGGTGGAATTCATTGGATTGGCTGGAATTCTCACGCGAGTGGAATGTTCCCGTGCACAATTTCTTCCGAAGGCACGTCTACAGCGCCAGCAGAAGCATCAATCTGTCGCGTCCCGCAGCCACAGGAATTACGTTTCTGATCTCTGCTTTGGCACATGAGTTAATCATGGGATGCATAACGCGCAAATTCCGAGGATATGGCTTCACTTTGATGATGATGCAGATGCCCATTGTAGCAATTCAGCGCATGCCGTGGGTCAAGGACCAACAGCTATTGAACAATGTAATGTTTTGGATCTCCATGATCACAGGGCTATCTTTGGTGAGTGTATTCCTGTTGTAATCATATGTGATAATGCTGACTTCTTCTTCTACGACCAGCTCTGTGCTCTTTACGTGCTACTATAGAGCCATTGGCTACGCATGTACAGTATTCTTGCTTTTCGATACCCTGTATAGTTGCAAAATCTCTCTCCACATCAGTTTCATGACCTTCATTCCTACGTAGTGGTAGGCGTTCCATTGTGCCTTGCCTGTCTCCTGTTTCACTTTCGACATAGCGTTTCGGCCAAAGAGCTTGCCCGGTCAAAATTTGAGACAACTTGGCATTTTTATCGACATACCACTGACATACCACTAACTTTGATAACAGAACTGCTGCTTCTCCAAAATAACACGACATCACTTGACCTGATACTGCTTGTGGTCGGAAAAAAAACAGCTAATTTAGCATCAATCCACTCTCGCCACCCAAGTTTAACCTCAACAACAAACTCCACAAACAATCCTCTCCAATGGCAACTCCAACATCGCTCTGGCTAGACTGCGACACAGGCCACGACGATGCCTTTGCCCTCCTCTTAGCAGCCCACCACCCTTCTCTGAACCTGCTAGGCGTCAGCACCATCTTCGGAAACGCTCCTCTAACCAAAACCACCTACAACACCCGCGCCATCCTCAAATCAATCAATCGTGAGGACATCCCCGTCTACCCAGGAGCCGCCCGACCATTCTGTAGAGCTCCAGCTGCAGCCCCAGACATCCACGGTGAATCAGGGTTAGATGGCACCACGTGCCTTCCCACCCCAAGCGTTCCAGAGCGAACAGAAACAACGGCTATAGAGGCAATGTACGCAGCTCTCATTGCTCAACCCTCCAAAACCGCCTGGCTAGTAGCAACAGGCTGCCTAACAAACACAGCCCTCCTCTTCGCCACACACCCAGACTTGGCATCCCACATTGCCGGCCTCTCCATAATGGGCGGCGCCATTGGTGGAGGTTTCTCTGCAGCACCAATGGGTTGTATCGCAGGCGAAGGCGAGAGATTCGGGAACTGGACTCCGTGGGCGGAATTCAATATCTATATTGATCCCGAGAGTGCCGCTTCTGTGTTTTCGAATCCGGTATTGGCGGCGAAAACGACGCTCATACCGCTGGATTTGACTCATCAGTTTCTTGCTACGAAAGAGGTACAGGATGCACTGCTGCATGGGTACTCTCCTTCTTCTGTTGAGAAGAGAGAAAAGCCACCAATGGTACGACGCCTCTTCGTAGAAATACTCACATTCTTCGCCAAGACGTACGCGGATGTGTTCGGACTTGTCGAAGGGCCTCCAACGCATGATCCGTTGGCTGTAGCAGCGATTTTCGCTCCGGGAGTATTTTCCCCAGATCTCTTCAATGATCGGGATGGGGAGAGGTATGAGGTTACGGTAGTCACAGAAGGGGATCATGGATCTTCAGATCATGCACGGTCAGGAGCATCACAATGCGGGCGAACGATAGCGCAACTTTCACCAAAAGGGACAGCCGGTGTGAGGATTCCGAGGAGTTTGGATGGGGACAGAATGTGGCGGGTGTTGGAGGAATGTCTTGGTCGAGTGAATGAGAAGACTGCCTAATGAATGCATCGGAAGATTGGCGTCCTCGACGGAGAGATGTTTACAAGCTCGTCACCTCCTCAGTCTCGTGGAGCAGGTGAGCGATCAATCATAAAACCGAGGGCATTGATAGTATTCTACTAGGTATCTTTTATCTGGCTGTCTTCGCCAAGAGCACGGCACGAGCACGACCGCAGGATCAGCAGACCCATTACTTCTGATTTCCTTGCGTACTAGTACCTGCCCCAAATGCCTCACAACCCATCGTCAGGATGCATAAAACCATGCCCATGATTGTTTATGGCTCACTGGATGCCCGAACCCACCGACAAGACGTCCTAAAATTCCCTGTCAGCAATGATATCATGGCAGCAGTCTTGCGACCAAGTCATTAGCTCACCTAAGTCTCCATAGCGCTGTCCTGACTATCCGTCCACGCTTTGCTCGCTGTTGTCGCAAAGTACCTTACATCCACGTCGTCATCCTGCATAAGTTTCTCGAGAGGTGGCAAGACCTCATCCCGTACCAGCTGCGAACCACGTTCACTACCAGGGAAGTTGGTAGAATTTTGCTTCTCAAGCTCGGCGATGGTGCTGGTGGAGTCGTCCGGTAGGCGTTTAAGGATGTCAACCAGGACGGCATATGACTTGGCGACGTTGAAACGGATATTGGGGATGGGGTCCGCAACAAGTTGTGCCAGGATAGGAAGGACCGACTTTGCAATGACTGGGAGGGAGAGTGCGGGTGCGAGGATCTTGCAAAATCGTTAGTGAAGCCAATGGACGTGAAGAGATAGAAACATACCGATACGGCGAAACATGTTGTCATGCGGTAGAGGTAGTTGGGGTGCTCAGCCATAGCCGCGACCTTTGGTACGATGGCTTCGCTCGCCCATTCGACGCCAAACACTTCGGTAAGCTTCTTGAGGTTCTGTGTGCTGGCCTCGCGGATGCTAAACACGGTGTCGCCCAACCACGACATGCAAAGACTGCTGAGCTTTTCGTCGAAGAACTTGACGCCAAGCTGCGATGCAAGTAGCGGAACGTATTGGATGATAGCAAGTCTGACGCGCCACTGTTTGTCTTCTGCCAATTGGACGATGGCAGGCAATAGTGATTGCGAAAGCAGCTCGATTCCGATGACGTTGTTGACCTGCTCGAGCTTCGAAATGATGTTGAGGCGGACATCTGGGAAGTCATCCTTGAGCATTTGCAGGAGCATTGGTAGGAGGTGCTCGGTCGTTTCTTGTTTTCCGAGAATCGGAGCAAGACCGCTGATCTGGTTGCCAAATGCTGCACGAACGTGCTGTGAGTTGTCGGAGACCAGATCCTCAACTGCCGGCATGATCTCGCTGAGAAGAGCCTGGCGGTCGACAAGTTGGCAGAAGCCTGAGAAAATTAGCACTTGATTCAGCCAGCCCTTCTATAATCATATAACGTACCTGGAATTTGGCCTGCAATCGCACTTCTGACTTCGGCTTCGTTGTCTTTCAAGAGCTTGACGAACGACGGTACCAGATCCCGGGCAATCACCTCATCATCCACAGCCTTTGCAATCTTCTCAAAGCGGTCCGCAACAGTATAACGCACACGCCAGCTCTTGTCTGCGAAAAGTTCCCGGAGGGCAGTGAGAAGGACTCCATGGCTCGTCTGCTGCTCTTTTGGCACAGCCTCTGCGATTGCAATCAGGACATCAACCGTGAGAAGCCGAACACTGTCCTGATCGTCGCCAGCGAGATGTTGGAACAGCGGAATCATCTCCTCAATGACGATAGCTGCTGGCATGCTCTTGACGAACTTGGCAAGGTTGTTGGCGGCCTGTCTTCGGACCATGGGTGTGTCATCGTGGACGAGCTGAGAGAACTGCTGTCGGAGTCCCTCTTGCGATTGCGCAGTGGCATGCTGGTAAGGTGTGTTGTAGAGTCCGGTGGCGGAGATCTTCGACGTGAACCAGTCTGCCTTGGAAAGGCGAATGGTGAGTGGGATGAAGTACTGTTCAACCTGCTGCTGAGAGAGCTGATCGCAAATCTTGTTGAGAGACTCCACGGCCTGGCAAGAAGTCAGTGGATATGTCATTGAGCTTGTTCTTGCACTCAACCTACTTTGTCTCTCACTAGAGGCTCCTCAATGGTCGCGAGGTTCTCCAGAGGTGAGAGAAGCACGTGCCCGTTCTCCGGTCCACCCACGTATTCCACAAAGTTGCCCAGCTCGTCTCCGAGAGCAGTGAGAACCTCGTCCTCGTCCTCTACGGATTCTGTGTATCCTCATTAGCAGCCGCGTGATTTGTAGGCCCGGAAGCGACGCACCATCGAGGAAGGGAATCAGCTCTTCCCGCGTTCTCTCTGGGCCCAATGCGAGGGCAATCGTCGACAATCGGCGAATGGCGTTCAGACGTAGGAGGACATCATCGTGCTGTAAGCGGATGTCAATCGCGATTCCGTCTCAAATTTACATGCCATCCGCTAGCGGCGCGGGCGTACCTTGAGCTCATCTATGAGGACGGCGATGGGATACAGCTCGTCATTCTGGCCCTGTTCGTCCATACTGTTTCTATGCTTGCGGTTCGTGCGGTGGGTAAGGAGCGAATGGCCCAGTGGCAGGCCGGGAGCACTGGCGTATGATGCGCGCGGGGGGAGGCAGGTTCCACTCCAGTAGAGGGCGGAGCGGCGGAGCGGAGGAAAGGTTGTGTGGTCGGCGGGATGGCGGAGTGCGAGAGTGGGTTGTGCGTGTTATGCGCAAATGCTGGTTGCGGGCGTGGTATTGCGATGTTGTTGGTGCTGTTGCGGTGCGGTCTGGCGTCGTCCACAATTGCTGGCCTGAGGATTGATGAGCTCTCATCATTTGCGTGGGGCTAGCTCCCAAATTCTCGCCCAAAACAACAGTCATAGATCTACTACTTCACGAACAAGACCGAGTGCACTGCTGCTGCTCTCTTGATAAGAACGACTGACTATCGCGACTACAAGCTTCGACTCGTTTTCCTCTTGGACATTGGACCAGGAGAAGTCATACAGAGAGACCACCCTGCCGACAATTTCTTGACTCACCGCGGGGACATTCGACTTCAATTCTGGAGACATCTTTGCCGCAAAACTACAAACCAGCGCGTTGTCAGGCGCATTGAGTCAAGATGCCGACGATTGGGGTGGACAAGGCGGCGCTTTACAAGGCGCTGGGAAGGGAATACACCAAGGACGAGTTCGACGAGCTATGCTTCGAATTCGGTATTGAGCTGGACGAGGACACGTCGGAGACGAAGAGACCGGTCGTAAATGGGGTGGAGGAGGCACCGCAGCTGAAGATTGAGATTCCTGCCAACAGATACGATATGCTGTGTTTCGAAGGCATTGCCATGGCTCTCAATGTCTTCCTGGGCCGCCAAACCATGCCAAACTACCGCCTTGTAACACCGGCAACCGGCGAGCTGCAGACTGTCACCATCCATGAAGACACCGCACAAATACGGCCCTACTTCTCATGTGCCATTCTCCGCGACGTCAATCTTGGTCAAGCTGGCTACGACTCTTTCATCGCACTTCAGGACAAGCTTCACGCAAACTTGGCTCGCAACCGGACACTCGTTGCCATTGGAACTCACGACATGGACACATTGGAGGGACCATTCACCTACGAAGCTCTTCCGCCAGATCAGATCAAATTCGCGCCTCTGAACCAAACCAAGGAGATGAACGGCACAGAGATGATGGAGTTCTACGAAAAGGACAAGCACCTCTCCCGCTTCTTGCCCATCATTCGCGATTCGCCAGTCTACCCAATCATCTACGACAAGAACCGGACAGTCCTTTCAATGCCGCCGATCATCAACAGCAACCACTCCAAGATCAGCCCCACAACGAAGAACATCTTTATCGACATCACAGCCACCGACAAGACCAAGCTAGAGATTGTCAACCACATTCTCGTAGCAATGTTCTCCCAGTACTGCGCAGAACCATTCACCATTGAGCCTGTCAAGATCGTTTCTGCCCACAACGGCGAATCACGAACGACGCCAGACCTTTCCCCACGCGCCACAAAGGCATCCTCCAAATTCATCAACTCCGTCTGCGGTCTGACCGAGTCCCGCGAATCTCTTTGCGACCTTCTCAAGAAGATGGGCCATTCCGCAAAGCCCTCCACCTCCGATGAAGACAAGCTAGACGTCGACATCCCCATCACCCGCGCTGACGTCCTCCATGAAGCAGACATCATGGAAGACGCTGCAGTTGCGTATGGCTTTAATAATCTCCCTAAGGACTTCCCCAGGACCACAGGTGGCCACGCCGCTGGCCTCCCGATCAACAAGCTCGGCGACATTATCCGACAAGAAGCCGCCATGGCAGGCTGGAGCGAAGTCATGCCTCTGATCCTCTGCAGTCACGCCGAGAACTACGCAGACCTAAACCACGAAGACGACGGCCTCGCCGTGCGACTGGCAAATCCGAAGACGAAAGAATATCAGATCGTCCGCACATCCCTCATCCCAGGCCTGCTGAAGACCGTTCGTGAAAACAAGCGCCACGCAGTCCCGATCAAGGTCTTCGAGGTTTCGGAAGTTTGTTTCAAAGACGCATCATTGGAGCGAAGATCGAGAAACGAGAGACATTTCGCTGCGGCCTGGTATGGTAAGACAAGTGGATTCGAGCAGGTGCATGGATTGTTGGATCGCATCATGCTCATGTTGAGCTGTAAGGGTGTTGACAAGGAGACCGGCCTCGAATATGAGAAGAAGGATGGGAAGCCGCCAAAGTCGGGGTACTTCATTGAGGAGGTTGAGGGTGAGTCGTTCCTTCCACTTGATGGTGAATGTGCTGCTAATATGTATTGTGCAGATCCCACCTATTTGGCTGGTCACGCTGCAGGCATTTTCATCCAGTCTAACGGCGACAAGAGCACGCGTGAGAGAATCGGGACTTTCGGCATTCTGCATCCGACTGTGCTCAAGAAGTTCGAGCTTCCTTTCCCAACTTCGACGCTTGAGATCAACATTGAAAAGTTCTTGTAGAGGGATGACTAGATGGCTAGGCATCCTGTGGAATGATTTTCCAGCGAAGTAGTCAAAAAGAACGCATCCTCGCTCGCGATCATGACCGAAATGTCTCCTTCTCCTACTCTCCACTTATTCCACAAAAACACAATCCAGTGAGCTGCATTACTTGCTACCAAACTAGTCATGAACAAAGACTATCGTTTGCTGATATCGATCTGCAGCCTACAAGTATCTCCAAACACAGCTGGTGTGTAGTCTCCATATGCGCTCTACTCACTAACATGCCATCTAGTGCCGATGACCAACTGGGCATCATCAAAGCCCAGATCGACGCCTTGTGTTCAAAAGCTCGGAAGATCAAGACGAAATCTACCAAAGGTCGACATCGCGCCTTGTTGCGTCTCGTGGGTGATGTTCAGGAGTTCTGGATCTCGTCCGACTGTCGCAGTGCTCTGAAAGACCGCCTGGATGAGAATGTTCCAGCTTCGGGTTGGAATGTTGAGCGATGTATCCTGCTTGGGCTGGGCAATATTGCGAGTGTCTCTGGCTGGACCGAGGAGTGGAATCTACCGACACTGGCATTGCAAGTGGTCGTTTTTCTGGATCTCGTGAAGCTCAGTAAGTGTGTCTCCAGGAGTCAGCAGCAGTAATGCTAATCCTTCGCAGTCGGAGGGCCTACTAGTGAGCTCTTCGCACAGGAACCCGACTTCACAGCATCGGACAGAAAGCTATTGAGAGCCCTGGGTTTTCGTATTCTGGAAGTTCCACAGGCGGAACAGCTGATTGACGATCGCACCTTTGTGATGTCTCCATTTTCCGTTGGCTATGAGATGCTTTCAGCTCCGGAATATGCCCAGCCTGTTCTACTCGTGGGAAACGAAAGAAGCTTCATGCAACTCCAGTCGAAAGAACGTCTCGACGCGGCCGAATTGTAAGAGCAGCACGGGTATGTGACTGAGTGCTAGCTTGACTGACTGACGTGAACAGGCGATTGGAGCTCACATCACCTGCTCACAAGTTCTACGACGCTCGTGAGCAATACGTGCAGTGGAAAAAGGAAAGCCACCAGCGTCTCTTGGAGACCCAGATGACATACACCGAACTGCAGGTATGCCCAGGAGAGGATAGTATGTTCTCAAATCGAAACTACCGTAAAAAGTACGTGCCCGGCCGCGGTCGTGATGACCTTTGGGTCCCATGCCTTGAAAGTTTTTGGCTGCAAGTTAGAAAGAGTGTTCAGTTTGATAGTGAGACGAGAAAGAACGGAGAAAGTGCGCCTGTTGCTGAGTTCGACTTGGGGTATGGTCATGTCTGGTACGCTCATATGGACGGCGCTATGCCTTATCGGAGATGATTGTGTGCATGGCTGGATGAGAGTAAGAAGATTGGGAGTCGGTTGGGGAAAACGTTGGAGAAGTCTACGAGAAGAGCAAGCAAAAGCTTTCTGAAACACCTCGTCAGTTCATCTATTCATTCACTTCGAATTCGTGCAACAATCGGTCTTAGCGCCTGTCGCCGCACTTCTTATACTCTTTTCTTCATTTCAGCGGCGAAACTTGACCAACTTACACAACATCGTGAAATATATACACAACACAAAAAAAGTAGCACGCAACCACGCACCCACCGCATAAGTCAACATTCTTTCGCCCGACAGAACCGCTCTCTTCGCAAAGATCATGGCCTCCCGCTCCGCTGCCACGTGCGCTTCTGGCCTTACCAAAGCAGACCTCACTGCCGAGAAGGAGCCTGCCGCGCCTACTTCCCTCCGTGTCCACTCCTCGGAAGCTGTGCTCCCGCGCGGTAGAAATTTACAGCGTTGGTCGAAATGCAATAAGCCACATTCAGGGGAAATGGGTGGTGGGTGCCGGAGTGGGCTGATGGGGTTCTTTGTGCGCGATGTGGTTGGAGTGCTGAAGAGAGTTGTATGGGTAGGCAGGAAGGGGATTGAAAAAGCGGGGGTTTGTGACTGGGTGGGAGAGAGGAGAGAGGAGGGGAGAATGGGAGAGGACGGAGGTCTAGGAGAGGGCGGAAAGAGCCAGGAGGGAGTCGGGGAAATACCGAATCAGTGAGAGATTTCTCCTTTTTAGGGAAAGCACAAAGTTGTCCTATCGAACGAAGGAAACAAGACCAATCAGCATGGTGAAAAGGAAACGATACAGAGAGAAATGTCGAGAGCGTTTCCTTGACTGGACGATATGCCTTATCGATCATGAACATTGGACCTCTCTGCTATTTGGCAGTGATCAACAGACCTCGCGATCCAGTCGATATAACGATGCAACTAATAGTAGTCAATCGCTGTCGCGGTTCCTACATTTTCCTGCAAATAGTTCACTTCTGCATCAGAGATATCGGTGTCAAAGTCGTCCGCTCCAGTCTGCTCTTCATCGGAATGCTCTTCAGACTCATCCTCATCGGAGCTGAATCCAGGACCCAAACCGCCAAATTCGCCATCGCTCGTGCTATCACTTGTTTCAGACTCTGATTCTGAGGCTTCTCCAGATTCTAGATCGACATCGCTCTCTAGCACATCGATTTTAAGATCCGCAAATGCTGAATCTAGCCGAAGCAAGTTGATCTCTTGATCGACGTCGATGATAAGTTGTGGTATGTGACAAGGTAGCAATGTCAAGGACTCCAATGTATGAGGTAGATGGTTGACGAGATGACGTGGCTCATCCGGTGGAGATGGGTCGTCGACCGACGTAGGGCTTTCGGGCGGGCTCAATAAGGCCCACGGTGTTATAATCAATTCTTTGAGGTTGGTGAGCTCCTGCAAACTCCCGACGCCGAAGAGACCTTGCCGAAGTCGAAGTCGAAGTTCACTCTTTGGTCCGTTCCAGCTACTACCCGCGTCTATCACGAGACGCAGGAGTTGAAGGCTGTGCCGGCGAATAGAGTCACCATAAAGGTCCAAAAGCAGGAGCCAGGAGCAATTCTCGGAGATCAGTTCAAGGGAGCTCAGTGCAGGACATACTTGGAGTAACCATGTCACTGGGCATGGATAGCTTTCATCGGGCATCGAGCAGTCTTTGAGACAAATACGCTTCATGCTTCGCCAGGTTACTAGGTCCGACTCATGACTTTGCAAATCACTGTTCAGTACTGAATCGCCTGTCAAGTCCCTCGCACCATGGGGTGGGCCAGCGAATCCCAAATCCACTAGATTGTCATATGTGAGGTCGAGACTCTCTACGTTGCGTCTTTCGAGCATCTTGAATAGTGACTCCGCACCACCAGGTTCAATTTGCTCCCCCCGCCGACCACAAAGACTGACATGAGAGATCGTACCAGCGCGATGTGCATTGAGTACCTCAACGAACAACGCATGGTGACTCCTTTCGTGGAAATCAATGGCGAGGGACTCGAGCGACGTGCACGCAAGTACCATGAGAGACATCATAAGGTCCACACTGCTTGTGACTCCGGATTTTCTCAACTCTTCAACTTTGCGGTGTAGTTTGGCACGGAGAAACGTCCAATCGTCTCCGAACTCGGCAAGATCAATGACCCGTTTGAGTGACGACACACTCATTCCTTGCAGACATCCCGAGTCAAACTCACGAGAGATTTGAAGTGTGCGGCTTGTGGAAGTCAATTTGTTCTGCTCTGTGGTCCCTTCTGTCTCGACAGCGATTCCTTGACTGTCGCCGGGAGTGTCAGTAGAGTTGATCCTTTTTGGCTTCTGCCTCATCGTGAGTCTCCTCTGCTGTATCGTGGATGGATCATCGTCATCCTCGCTCCCATTCACATCGGTCTCCAAATCAGGCTCAGGTTCAGATCCGTCGTCATCCTCGGTGTCCTCATCACTCGAACACACTCTTCCGCTGTCATACCTCCGCCTCCGCCTAGGACCCCACCACTCGATCTTGTGAAGAGTGAGATGTCTCACTTGCCGCGCCCTGCCCGGCCGAGTAAGAATGGAATTCAACCACAAGCCGGCATTCGCAATCTGGTGTCCAGGAAAGCTTCCATACAGCATTGGCTCGACGAGCCGATGGAGCTGCTTTGAGACCCTTGACAAGCGAGCAAGAGTTTGGAGATTCTGCCGTATTGTGCCATGTTTGTCATTGTCATGAGCTTCGCCCTGCGGCGGCCGCGGGTCGAGGTATTGGACAATCTCATTGAGAATCTCTTCAGGAACATAGATCTCACTGACAGTGTCTTGCGAGGCGGTACTAAGTTGCTCGCCAATTTGATACCGGACCCCGCCGCGTGAGACTTTCGCCTTGGCTGTGAGGTGAGCATTGTTCTTTCGATCCATTGTTTTTGGAGGAAGCGAGTGATGGAAGCGAGAGGTGCAATTGTAGTCCGAGTAAGTCCCGATAAGTCCGATTTGAATCCGCATATATATTCACTTTGGCCTGCAGATTTTCTAAAGTTTAGATAGTCAAAGTAGATGATGTCTTTCGGCTATCTAGACTATGTAATTGAAGCATTCGCCGGTACGGCAACTCCACACATTGAAATGATATGCGGCATACAGACGGCTTCAGCTTAGCAGGGATTCCGATCAATCCAATCGAGACAGACAGGCAGCGGCTGACAGTCCGGTCGTGGGTGCATTCCACGCCGATGCGTTCAGACGCTGTAAGATGAATTGAATCAGACGGGGTATAGGCATTTCTGAGAAAGTGCATGAACGCAATGTTCTGCGTACGCAGCCTTCAACTCGTTGAAAGAGCCGAAGACTCGTAAACAAGGAATTCCAGAATTCAATCCTTCTCTCTTTACAAGTCTCGATCGTTGCCGCGAGCTCAAGGCTCCCTCACCGACCAGCCAGCCTCGCCCGAAATGAATTGAACGATATACCTCAGCATTTCTGGATGATACCAGTGTTCAAGCCCGGCGAATTCAGCCAGCCGGACGTTAATGCCAATGTCTTTCAAAAATTCCTCTGCTTCGTGTCCTAGACTCACAGGCACCATTTCGTCTTCATGGCCATGCCCAAGGAATATTGGTGTGTCCAAAGCGTTGGTAGGAGTATTGCTGCTGGGAAGTTGCAGCTCCTTACGCAAGCACTCGACCACTCTATCTACAGGCAGCTGGTTTGCGTCTGCAGGCGGCGCATTCAGAGCTTGCTTCATCTTCTCGACCAGTGGCAGCCATCCGCACATCCCGACAACACCACCCAAAGTCTTGCCAGTCCACAATAGTGAAGCAATCAAGCTCGTCGCGCAGCCTTGGCTCATGCCCCAAAGAGCGACATTCCTACCACCAACCGCGGCTATCTCGCTCTCCAGAAGTCCGTGAATATGAATCGTACTCTCCCTCAGACCTTCAACTTGGATCTCCCACTGCTCGTTGGGTCGGTCCACTGCCCAGATATCGAACCACTGCGTGGCAGGCTCGTCTGCGAAGCGTTTCATACATCGCTCGGCTGCAGTAGGAAAGATGAACTTCACATCTGGGAATAAGTCTGGCAATTTCCCGAGGCCGGTGATATCGACGTTGAGGAGTTCAGGGCCAAAGTCTTGAACATTATCACCGCGGCCGTGGAGAATGATGAATGTCTGCAAATGTTTGCCACTTTGAGGTGGTACGATCAATGGATCTGGGTATGTGGAGTGCGTTGCCCCTTGGGGCGACATTATAGTTCTTGACTTTGCAAGGTCGTTTAATGTTGAGTTGTCGAAATTTGGTTTGCTTTCCGACTCGCCGAGGTGCAGTTCTCATCAGACTTCGAAAATGAACCAGCAGCTGGAAAAGAGGTTAAGACTAGCACACCTTTTGGTTAGATCTTGTTTGTGCTTGTCTTGAGTCATTTCGGCTGGGTCTTCCCCTTCAGCCTCTCGACGCATCGGATCGAAAGCAGACCTCTGGAAGGTCTCAGCCTGGCAGAGTTTCATCCAATCCAATCTGGAAGACATAGAAAATATGTAATACGTCACTTCCGAGGTTCATACTCCGATGCGTAGTAATGCTGCGTGGAAACATGGAAGGTCGCTCACGGTCGTTGACTCTGATGGTGTACGTACAAGCCAGCCAGCTTGGAGCAGGGATTAGTGGACGTGAATGTCGAAACTTGTTGCCCGTCGAGATGACATTCAATGCAACAAGTGAAGGTTCAGTTGACGATGTTCGTGAAGCGTTGATGAAGTAGATGGCTTTAGCCGTGCTTGCCTTCACGTACGTTAAGGCCACGCACACCGCTCTATATGGTTTGGCGTGGTACGCCTGTACTACGCCATACCGCTTTTGAAGGGCTCTGTTTACGAGGCCGCTCTAAGGCTTAGAGCGGCCTCGTAAAGGCTCGTACGCCGCCTAGAGTAGTTTAATTTATAATAAATAAGACACTTATTTTAATATAAGTCGGTACGAGTAAATGTTTAGCG
Organism: Ramularia endophylla; assembly: GCA_002116395.1. Taxonomy (NCBI): domain Eukaryota; kingdom Fungi; phylum Ascomycota; class Dothideomycetes; order Mycosphaerellales; family Mycosphaerellaceae; genus Ramularia; species Ramularia endophylla. The sequence goes on along the minus strand of MWSQ01005554.1, from coordinate 55 downwards.
CGTAGGCTCTTTCTTATATCTCGTAATTTTAACGCTTTCTCGTAATTTTAACGCT